>JAVQKC010109582.1:0-13355 GCA_036025475.1 Philypnodon macrostomus | reverse complement strand
TCATGCAGACAGGTAACTTAATAATTATTATTGCAGATTGTGGTACACCCTGGCGGGCCAAACGGGACGTCTCGGCGGGCCAACTTTGGCCCGCGGGCCCCACTTTGGGCACCCCTGGTTTAGACCTAGTTTTTATTTATATTTCTGGTTTAGTCTTAATTTAGATAAGAAATTGTTAAAACATTTAAAGAATGCTTGACCAATAGGAGTCGAGTTTTACATTAGTCCTTCCCCTGACTTCTACTTTACAACATAGAACAGGGTCAGATAGTTCATTTTTGTTATTAAGGCCTGTACTATAACTTACATTTGGGGGCTTCATTTTAGGGGGACCTTTGCGCTAACACTGCCACTGGTCACCATGCTCTCTCCTTCTTTATTGTAATATACCATTGCTCCAGAGATTTCCTGGTCACTCGGCCCACAGCCCCTCCCACCTCCTTCTGTGTGTATCGCTGGCTCGAGATTGAAATGGACAGGATCAAATGAGATCAATTTTTAAAGCTGCTGTTTGACAGAGGATGGAGTGGAAGAAGGTGGTCAGAGGAAGCCAAGGAAATGAGAGATTGCCTTGTGTACGCCGTAATATTTTTCATTGAAGAAGAGAGGGGAAAAAGGAAGATTTGTGCACTCAAGTGGTAAAGAAAAACAAGCCAGACGGGAGGCACGATTGACAGTTTATTTAAGAGGCCATTAACTTTACATACGCTGCTTTGTGAATGACATAAACACACAATGCAGTAAAAAGCCCCAAGGCACCGGTTTCCCAGCATTCACTTGGGCAATGACATATACCAGATTAGAGCTAGTACATGTATAATGAAAACACTGGCAACATTTATTGGCACATCATTTCTAGAATTAGAGCTGGCTGCTGCTGTACTGCTCTGCTAACTCTATATAAAGACACGGGACAGTTGACAGCCTGACCTTTGGTGTTTTATGTTGCTTTCCACAGGCCATGACTCCATTCGATGTTTTCAAAAGGTCCGATCTTTTGAAAACATCAAAAGACGACTCATTTTGTACGTTTTAAGTTAAGCACCTTAACATATTTACCAATGTTAGAAGGGATGCACCGATATAAAATTTCTTTGGCGATACCAATTCCGATATTTCAATTAACAATTTGGCCGATTCCAATATTTCATTTACCAAATTAGCCTATACCGATTCCTATATTTCAATTACCAATTTGGCCGATACCAAGTCCAATATTTCAATTAACAATTTGGCTGATACTGATTCTGATATTTCAATTAACAATTTGGCCAATACCAATTCCGATATTTCAATTAACAATTTGGCTGATACTGATTCTGATATTTCAATTACCAATTTGGCCGATACCAATTCCGATATTTCAATTAACAATTTGGCCGATTCCGATATTTCAATTACCAATTTGGCTGATACTGATTCTGATATTTCAATTACCAATTTGGCCGATACCAATTCCGATATTTCAATTAACAATTTGGCCGATACCGATATCCTTTAAGAACAACAGATTAACATCATCCATCTGTACAGGCCAATACCAATATCAGTCAAAAAGATATATCTGTGCATCCCCTAAATGTTATCATTTGTTTAATGGCATAATGTTTAGATTCCCTGCATCACTTCAAGGAGAAGACGGGGTTTGATACAAGTCAGACATTTCCTTTGGTGGAGTCTGCATGTACTTCACTATTTGGGTTCTCTCCAACATTCATTATCTGTTGATGAATTTGTGGACCCATAGTGACTAAATGTGAATAGCTATTTCCAAGTGTTGGTCTTGACTATAACAATGTCCAAGCTCACTTCAAGCCTGTAGGTGCCAGATAAACAGAAAAAAACAGAAGTAATAACATTAATAACTAGTACTGACATGCTGTTATTGGAAATGTGTCAAAATGCTGTACATTTGTAGACAACTCAAGGTCTAAAATGCATTCAACAAGAGACATTTATACGAGCCATTTTAGATATGACAATATGGCAGCTCTCCAATCTGATATTTTGATTGCACTTTTCATAGCACCCAGAGTCGTGTTCACAGCAAGACGAGCAGCAGAAAATCCCACAAAAACAAAGTCATTTTGTAAATTAACTGCCCCCTGTCCAGTGTGTACCAGAAAATATTGATAAAGATTGGTAATACTTTCAAGAGATGATGAGCAAAACTTTATAATTGCAGGTAGGCCTGATCTTACACTAAATAGAGCTAATTCATACCTGTTTTTTGATGGGACGTTATAACATTACTCAGAACAACTGCTGATCTCTGACTCCAATGCTGCTGTTGCTGGCTCTTGTCCGACATGGTTTGCTGAATACTGTTATGAACAGCCTTGTCTTTTGTGCTACATGTCTGCAGTACTTTGTGAAGGTTTGGGCTCTTTGTAGTTGAGGCATCCAGCTGGGTCTGGATGGAGGACAGGGCACTGAGTCAGCACAGCACACCGACCGCAGCAGGAGAACTGATTTAAACCAGCGTCTGAACCGGGCTCGACTTTCATTAGCTGTTGTCATTATTCCTGGGCCGCTGTCTGACAGATGGCATTGTGGGATATCGGATTTTATGGCAGGTCATCTTTCATATCCAATTTCTTTTCCCATTTGATGAGAAGTTCTCGCTCCAGTCAAATTCATTTTGCAGTTTGAATATTGATCGAACCCATGTGCCCTTGCCCTCCCTTTCTTTACCGACAAGTCTCTTAAGACTTAATGGTCTCTTGGCGCATCTTGGCTCGGGGTGAAGATGTCTCTTGGTGCATAGCGGGTGGAGCACTAAAAAAACATGAATATAGATGAGGTGAATTTGGGACTCAATTAATAACCCCCACATTTGTCAATTCTCAATCTTCAAGTTTAATACAATCATTCCCTGTAATTACTGCCGGGCTAATTAGCAGAAAACATTTTAATATGATTGGATCAGTAATGCAATACAAACAAGCCTAATAGCACACAGGGGCACACTGGGGTTATGATGCTGCTAGAGCTAAACTATTATACAACATCAGCAAACACTAAACTCCCAATACAAAATGGCGGCTCTCCAAATTGAGGGTTTGACTGCACTTTTCATAGCACCCAGGGTCAAGTATCAAGTATCCATAAAGGTAGCTTTATAATAGTAATATGGCATCACATTTTTCACCCAAAGCACTTCAGAACTTAATACATCATTCATTCACTCCGCATTTACACACAGTGGCAGTGAGCTACTGTAGCCACAGTTGCCCTGAGTCAGACTGACATAGACATAGCAGCCAAATCTGGAAACAGGAACGTTTACAGGAAAAACGACCTTAAAGACTGTCCAAATGTTTCACTATGTAAGCATACGTATTAGCAAAAGATATTACGATTCTATGAAATTGAAAGTAAAAACAACTCAAATGTATTGTTAATCTTTGTTGTGTGTAAATGCTCAGTGCATAATGTGCCCTTTTTGTTTGGTGTTATAAAATGAGAAGGGGGTTAATAAGAACTGTTCTTCATCCTACTTCTATTCTCTCATGGATTGTGTTTTTGTTTTTTGTATAATCGTTTAAATACATACCATGAAAAAGAACAAAAAAATGAGTACCATGCCTACAGCCTCAGAAGCACATTCATTCAGGCGAGGTGCGTAAAGTGTCTTGCCTAAAGACACAGCGGCAGTAAGAGCTGAGTTAAAGTATTGGAGTGAGTAATGAACTGCCAACCTCCTCTACCACCCGAGCCACTGCTGCTCCTTGTATAGTGTAATCAAATGGCTTGAATAAATATTGAAAAAAATGTTTATTCGTTTTTTTTTTTTCTCCTTAGTGTGACTTTCAAGTGCCCACTGGCTAATTAGCAGAATACATTTTAATATGGCTGGATTAGCATTGCAATACAAACAAGCCTAATACTGCACATATAGACGCACACTGGGGTTATAGCGCAGCATGCTAGAGTTAATCTATTATATCAGCTATTCCTTTGAGGGTTGTTGAAATTAGCTTTAGCCTCACCCTGAGAAGAATTGATGGCTTTGCAAAGGTGTCGTCACTCTCCTAGTCACTCCACAAGGACATTAGGGGTCAAGATCTGACTGATATGGCGGGACGACAAGCTTTTATTCCCCATCGCTTTTCCCATTTCACGGACAGGATATATGGTGGAGGATCAGCAGCTGAGATATTTTTGCCACTGTAGTCTGTGACCTGACAGCACCCTATTCCACCTGTTTGCTCCCAACCGTCGAAAAAACTGCTGCCGGAAAATGGGTGCCATAATGACCCATTAAAAATTCAGTGTTTGGGGTAATGAGATGATCGTGCTTTGCCAGTGGTGTCTTGGTTCTGAGGAGGAGTACGTAGAAGAAGAGGGCACAGTGGTACAAAATTACATTCTGACTGAGAAAAGGCTTGGAGGCCACTGTAAATAGAAGTAGATGAAGTCTTTATCATGTAAATATGACATGCTTCACTGCAGCCTCAAAATGTGGCGCCTATGGTCACAGTGAGCTCTGTGTCATATTAGTGTAAGTAATGGCTTGTCTCGGAATAACACCATTTGCTAAAACAACCCCTTAAAATGACTTTGTCGCTTAGGAGCTAAATGAAACAATCTATGCTATAACTCGCAAAGCATGAAGAAGCAGATTTGTCTCGGCAAAATATTGCAATTTGCGAGGTGATCAGGCATGAGATAATGGAAATCTCAATCTAGACCTGTTCATTTTCCAAAACCCTATGCACGGCTCTTGGGGCGGGAGGCGAGCTGTCAACGCGGTGACACACCAGTGTTCAGAATGCACAAGGCTTGTTTTTCGCTTGTTTGTTTTTCTGCTCCATCAAGTCGGCTTCCAGAGAGGTACGTCACACACAAGAAGAGCAGCAGAAAATTAGCATTGCAGCCTCTCCTGTTATTTTTTTTTTACAGAGTTTGCTTCTACTTGTGTTTGTAGTTATAAAAACAATAACAAAAACTGTACTACTCATAAGGCCAAGACACGATTTGAGTTAATTTCATTTAGTGTGTAATTATTCACTGCCGGCTTGTGATTTCACATCTAAAAAGTACTTCTCAACTTAAACCACTAACAATCCATTTTAACAAACAATAGACTTGTTAAAAATCATCATAGCAACCTAACTCCCAGAGTTATCTCCCCAGACAGGTGCTTAAGCTCCTAGTTAGAAATACTCGCCAAAGGCATTCCTGATTTCTTGAGACTGTATTTTTCGATTATAAAAAGTGATGAAAACAGATCATGTTATGACATCATTACAGAGGTAGGGGGAACATTCACGCCACATGTTTAACCCATTTGATTCTGAATTGGCCAAACAAAAAGTATAAGGTTTGTGTTCTTTTATGGTTGATAGAAGCTAAAAATGATTGTATACTTCATAGTGATGTGTAAAGCAAATCATTTGTGTTTTTACTAGAATTAATTTAGCATCTGAGTACTACTGTATGTCTCAGACCAAGACTGTGTGTAATCCAATTGTGTCATGAAATTGAACAAACTGGACTAGACACTATACTAGATTATACTCATGCACATTTGCACTGAAACTGATAGCTCAGCTCCCTTCGGGTTATGGTACGATGATAATGCATCATTATTTCCTGTTACTGTCCCATGGGAATATATGAGCTCTCTCAGGGCCAGTGGGGTTACCCATTCATGGAGTCAGCCAAGCCACCACCACTGGCAGGAAGGAGTCAGCCATAAAGAGCCCCTACCCAAGCTAACAGTGCATGAAACACAAGAAAGCCTCTTTGGTCCTCTGGTTCTCCCCAGGGTTGGACCAGCACAGATACACTATACACTGCAGAGGGTGATGAAGGAGGAACAGAACAACAATATCTCCCACACAGCATCCGTCCAGTTGCCAAGAGACCCTCAACCCTCCTCTGCCCCCCTCCCAGGAGACGTGGAGCGAGACATCACAAAGTGTGAAACCGAGGTGCGATTGGCAAACAAACGACCCCCAGCGTATATCACAGGCAGGAGACTGGAGCTGGCTGCCAAATTCTATCATCACAGGGACTAAAGCTAGAATGTACTCAAGAGTCTGACGCAACAATGAAACAGGCATGTGGCCTGCATGAGAGAATGTTTAGTCTATTTAAAGGGGGCCTTTATGCTGCCTTGATTATCTGAAGCCTTCTATAATGGTGTAATGGTTGTTGATTTTTGTTTGTTTCATTCACACATGTTGAAAAATCCTGTAAAAAATATGTTCTGAATCTTCTTTCCACTGGTTGCATTGGCTGTTGTAGTGAAGTGGTGGTGGCCATCAGGGGGAAAGAGGGACATGCATCTAAATTTTGTTTCAGCATTCATCAACAACAGCCCTGAAGCACTTTAATTGAGCCATAAATCCTGCTGAACATAAACAAAATCACATGAATTTTGGCACAGTGATCCGGGCTAGACAAAGACAAATTACAGAGGTCAAATAAAGATTCAGTGATTCTCCACAGTGTACCCAACATAAAATATTATTATGTCTCACCCTACAACAAACAGGAAGTCGGCCATTTTGGATTGAAAATGGGAAGTTGCGTATATTTGACAGCCTCTAAGTTGCTTTGTCCGATTAGGCTCAAACCTAAAACACCTAATGACCCCCCGGCCCTGAACACATCTGACTAATATGATGGCAGTTACCTCTATAGCGCCCCCTATAGACTGAAAGAAGAATGTAGTTTTAGCAAAATGTACTAAATTTGTCTAAAATATTCTTCACAAACATCCAGACAAATCAAAAAAGTCAAACAGACCTTTCCCATGTTTGTCATGGTTTGGGGGCGGGGCCTCTTAGTTGCTCATTAACAATATTAAAACCCTTTGAAATCACACAATGTCTGATTAAGGTGCCCGTTCATGCCAGTTGGGGCAGACGTATGGGGCTGTTTCGCCGATATACACCTTACTGTCGGGGACGACAGCACAGGCCTAGTTTAAACTGTATCACGTTTTAACAAGAAAATCACATTATACCAAGATATTATGACATCTTGTAATAACATGATACTTAAATCTTGTTAAAACAAAAATATTTGTGCATCATGATAAAACTTGATGATGCAAAATCTTGTAATTTCATGATAACATAGTATCACATAAAATGAAGTGAAGTGATAATTTTGTATCTTGTTATGACGTGATGTTATCTTTAAAAAACGTGATAGTATCATGAAAAAATGTGATAGATTTCTTGTTAAAATGTGAAACCGTTTAAATTCACATTCTTGGCAGTATTATGCTGCCGTACAAGGACGCCTAAAGCTGTCATTTGCCACCTACGGGCTCTCTAAATGTATTTCCCAATGTTGTGTCTTTAAGAACTACTGTATGTATATCAAAGGTGCCGTGATGACTCATTTTGTTGCTTGCTTTTACATTTGAAGCATCCTTGCCAAAAACACAATATACTATAGAATATATTCTGTGCAGTTTATAGAAACATAATTTATACCAACACTGATAGTAAACCGTTTCTGCAAAAGTGTGTGAAAAAGTCATTGACCTAGATTTACTTTCATGGCTTCTTGTCATGATGTTATAAATTATATATATTGTACCGTTTATATGTTAAATAAGCTATGTACATTTTGGCTGCTACAGTAAATTGTCCTTGCTGAACCTAACATACAGTAATTAAATCAGTGATTCTGGTTTAGTACGGTCTAGCCCTGATTTGGACTCAATTTTGTCCTCATAAATATTACTTGGATACTGGAGAGGCAAATATATATTAATATATATGATTGTACTAAGTGGGAAAGGTTTAAGAAGTACTGTAGTAAATTTCAAAAATCATAATAATCATAATTATGTCACTGAATTTGAGCGTCATTAGACATTATTAGATAGACCAGATAGACAAAAATATTTAGTTTGACTAAAATGATGCAGACAAATCCAAAATAAAACAAGCCTTTTCTAGAGAAAGGCTCTAAGGCTGTTTTTAATAGCACATTGCCTTTGCCAGCCATCTGTTTGTTTGCAGTCTGTACAGTAGCCTTCTGAACGCGGTTTGTTTAGCCTCGGGCTGAAAGCTGTCTCAAGGTAGAGGCCTCCTGGTGGGTGTAAATTATCTCTGTGACCATGATGTGGACCAGGCTTCAGAAATGCACTTTAGCTACCACATACTATATCAGGTGGGCTACACAATGATAACATATGCCATGTGGATTCAGTTCAAGGGTCCATATATGCCTATTTCAAGCATGTTCAATGACTTGTGTTCACCTCTAGATTTGTATTTGATTTGAATTGTTTTGTTTGTTGTAGCTGTTGCTTCTCTTTGCTGAAATAGAGAAGCAACAATAGATAGAGCAAACAATAGAAAGTAGTAGCGCAGTGTTTTTTTTTTTCTAACGTGGGTAGAAAGTTGAAACTCCTGAGAAGATCAGTGCTTCAACATACATGATTACTCAAACATGCTTAAATAAAATGCAACTCTGGGTATACACACGCTCAGATATAGTACCGTTAGCATGATAGAAATTGTTTAAATAAAGTTTTTTTTTTTATATAGATTTTGTTGGATTTTGAAAAAAACATCTTCAGCAGCAACAGCCAATTCCTTATGAACAGATGGTGTTTTCTGGGACTACGTTGAATGCTAATGTTGACAGCAAATAAGATTGATAATATATTGTCTTGGATCTTTGTCAACAAAAGTAGTGTTGTCTGATGTGGTCATAAAACTCAGGCTCATAAAAACTTTATATTTTTATTTTCTTGTAACAGCTGCCAGTTGTTAATCTTTGTGCATTATAGTTTGACTGTCTGAATATATTAGGCCGGGTGTCCGAAGGGAGTGTGTTTTGATGTTGACTATTTTTAAGTGTTCCTTGTTGTTTTTTCGCCTTCTTTTTTATTTCAGACCATTATTTTTATTGAGTGCCTTGTGCAAGTAAATATATCACAGCACTGCTTTGAAAGTAATGGTTCACTTGAAAGCCATCAATTTGTGCCACATCAACAACTCGGCATTTCTTCTTTTTACTTTTCTTTGATTTCATTGTTTTTTTGGGGGTGGTGGGGGGGTCTGAAAACCCCAGTGACTATCAGGCTGCCAGTCTCCCATCACATTCAACAAAAGCCAAGTGAATATGATTGTTGGAGTTTTCAACAGATCCAATTCAGTCTTCAAAGAAAGTGTCATTGTATTTGTATTGTGAAAGAAGATGTGGATTATATGCACCTTTTAAGATACAATATTGTGAATAATTAACAAAAGTCATCACAAAAAAAAGCAGAGGTGGGTAGAGTAGCCAATAATTTTACTCAAGTAAGAGTATCATTATTTCAAAATAATGTTACTCAAGTAAAAGTAGAAAATACTCATTCACATAATTACTCGAGTAAGAGTAGAAAAGACTACTGAAATCCTGAGTAACTGTTTGAGCATAATGTCAGAATATTTGTTTAATTTTGTGGTAATCTGATAAAAAAAAATAAAAACAAAGTAAATAGATTTAGATTTTTTCAAAAGATAAACTAAAAACATAAATAATATTTGCAAATGTTAAGGCACAAGGAACAGAATTTCCACATTTTTCACAAAAGTACTCTTACTCTTTCTAGATTTCCAAGATTTTACTTAATTAAGAGTACAGTTACTTCAAAATATTATAGTAAAAAGATTTGAGCAGTATTTAAAAAGTTACTCAAGTAAATGTAACTGAGTAAATGTATTTGAGTTAATGTAACTGAGTACTGCCCACCTCTGGCCATAAGCTTGTGTAGGCTATATAATATTACAAATGTTATGTATAACATAATAAATAGCTAATTTCTAGTCAGTCCGTATATGCAGTTAACAGGGTCACTTTCTCAACTTGCACAGTAATGCAGGATAAGAACAATCACTCAGCAGTTGAGAGATGGACTGTCCACCAATAATGTATTTATTTAAAGGTTCAGAAACTACATGTTGTGCTTTAGGAGATTATAGAGTTGCTTTAGGAGACTATAATTCAGGCATACTTCATTAAGAATCTTTCTCTTGGGCTGCAGCCTGTCTGTGTCTCTCCAGCCAAGGGAAGAGCAAGGCCAGAGGCAGCAAGGAGAAATCACTAGTCAAACAACTATGTTAGAAAAAAACTCAGGAAAAAATTCAGGAACGTTCAGTTACGACACATTTTAAACTAAAAATGCTTATTAGAGACCAGGCACCACAAAAATCACACTACCTACATTTTTAGTCCATACATTTGTAATGTTTACACATATGTGTGGCAGCCATGTTGGATTATTGAGAACAATACTCTTATAATAGATAATAGATCATAGATAGATAGATAACCATCACATGTTCACAATTATCTGCTCAATAGTCAGAATTGTGAAACCACATTTTAGCACACTGTGAAGCAATTCAGCAACTAAAATGTAGCTAGTGAAAAGTGGCCAGTAACTTCTGAAGAATACTTACCACAGTGGCCAGTGTCCAGGGAACAGAAAAGTAATGCCAAGCCCTGGTAGTCTTTAGCTAGTACATACAGTTCATTCGTCACCTATGGAACAGCCAAGGTCGTGGTGCACATTCATGAATCTGTCGCCTGTGTAAAAGACGTTCAGATTAGTGAACCATCGTCACCTATGGAACAGCCAAGGTCGTGGTGCACATTCACTCTGCAAATATGACTGTGACTAAATCTAATCTGTGCTATCCCTCTCATTACGTTTTGATTACTGGGACTGTTTTGACGGTTATTTACATACATATACATCTATTACATACATATATAATCTCTCGATTTACCGGTCGAACTACGTTGAGAGAGTTGTTTTGAAATAGTGTCAGATAGAGCTGCACTATGTATCTAATTATATCGGCGAAAACAGCGTGTTGCAGATATTATGGAATTACGTCGGTGTTCGTCCGCATCCGCAGATCCTAGCTGTGAACGCAATAACTCAAAAACGAATTGCCGGATCAGTTTCAACATTTGCACACAGGTACATACCATAAGGACGCCAAACTGCATCGATTTGGGTACTTCTTCGATGAATATTAATTAAGTAATTAATTAATAAATGGCCAAAACTGTGAACGCAATAACTCAAAAAGTCTTTGCTTGATCTTTTTTAACTATTGCACACAGGTACATATCATGAAGATGCAGAACTGGATTGAGTTTGATACATCTTCGATTAATGACAATTAAGTAATTCACTAATTATTGAGCCAATAATCCTGCTAAACATAAACACAATCTCATGAATGTTGTCACATTGGTCCGGGCAATTGTATACTTAATGTACATAGGCACATTACAGAGGTCAAATAAAGAATGCCTCTATAGCGCCCCCATGTTTATGACCCCTATGGGACCCTGGACACACTTACTTTGGCAGGGAGCAATGAAACTTGGTACAGTGATTCTCCACAGTGTACCCAACATAAAATATTATTATGACCCCACCCTACAACAAACAGGAAGTCGGCCATTTTGGATTGAAAATGAGAAGTCAGGAATATTTGACAGCCTCTAACTTGCACATACCTGAAATACCTTTACCCCCCGGCCCTGAACACATCTGACCAATATGATGGCAGTTACCTCTATAGCGCCCCCTATAGACTGAATGAAGAATGTAGTTTTGGGGAAATCTACAAAATTTGCCAAAAACATTCTTCACAAACATCCAGGCGAATCAAAAAAGTCAAATGGGAATGCTCTCCCATGTTTGTCATGGTTTGGGGGCGGGGCCTCTTAATTGCTTTTTAGCAATATTAAAACCCTTAGAAATCACACAATGTCTGATTAAGGTGCCCGTTGATGCCAGTTGTGGCAGACGTATGGGGCCGTTTCGCCGATATACACCCTGCTGTCAGGGACGACGGCACAGGCCTATTTATTATTGATTTGCTTATTTACTTAATAGGCCCATACATTTTATAAAGCCTTTTTAAAATGGTTGAACTCCACTACAGCACATGTCTACACTGGTGCACTCTTTATGCTAAATTTCGATTAACACCCAAAAAAAGGTTATTGGTTACATTTTTTGGCTCATTTTTAGTATACAATGGCTATTCTTTGCATTTGTTACTAACTACAATTTCTGACTTTTGTGGGTTTTGAATTCAAACTCCAGGGGAATGGGTGAATTCCAGGCACTTATAAATGATAATAGTAGAATACGAGGACATATGCATTGTGAATGTCCAGCTGTAGTTGAGCTAAGGTAATTTTTGACTATAGTGTAGATGTAGTGAGTGAATTTGGGGAAGGCCTTCACCTCAGTCATGGAAGAGTGGTCCATCTTATCTCCAAGGATGGAGCTAGTGACTCAACCATCAATCACAGGCAAGAATCAATGAGAAGACAGATTTTTGGTGCCAAACTCATCCAAAATCCCAGTCAGCTCCTTGTCCTTTTCTGTCCATACTCAGCCTTCTGCTAAATTAATTCTAAATTGATGCACTGTAAAAAATACCCTCGGTGTTTTTCTGAAAACCCGACATCAGCATGCGCTCCCTCATTGGCCGTATCAGATCTGAGCCTCCTGTTGTCAGCTCGCTCCATCTGACAAAGCACTTATCTGTCCTGTTGTGTGTGTATCTTTTTCATGACTGGACGAAATCCAAGCTTCACCGAGAGCTTTCCACGAGAATCCTCCCCCGAAGGGCCGCCATCAATCCCAGCTCCTCTTTCATGTCTAATCGACTTTTACAGGGCCCGCTGCTCATAGGGCCACCCTTTGCGGCTCTCGATGCCCATTGGCCGGCTAGAAGAGCAGGGCAGAGTGACACAGGTGCAACACATTACAGCCCTAATCAGAGTGTATTACAAACAGGTGTGTGCAGCAGGCGGCGGCTCTGTTTATGACAAAGAGCAGAACCTATACATACGAGCACACGTCTGTATGAACAGGAGTTTGATGAGGTGAACCGACTCGTTTCAATTCGGTACAGTCATTTTCATTTCACAGAGTAATAACATCTGCTTTTGTATGGAGAGACATATTCCTATATTATCTATTCAGCACTACATTCTCAAAATTAATTTTCCCATTTTTGAATTGTGTTTGAATAAAAAATGCTACAAACATGGGCAAATGGTGTACCGTATTTCCTGCATTATAAGGCGCACATAAAAGCCTTTAATTTTCTCAAAAACCAACAGTGCGCCTTATAATCTGGAGCGCCTTTATATATGAATTAATTCTGGTCGTGCTTACTGACCTCCAAGAGATTTTGTGTCACACGGCGCTCAAGGCGCTCCGTCAAAATGTTTTGGTACGACTTCGGTAAACTACAAAGCTCCGGGAGTCAGGGGCGTCGCGGAGTAATACATACCGGTACTATGCTTCACCGTAATATTAGTAGTGTATTATTATTAGTGTTTATATA
>JAVQKC010109567.1:0-25819 GCA_036025475.1 Philypnodon macrostomus | reverse complement strand
TCTCCCCTCCTTCTCCTTTGGATTTGATTTCGTCTCCGTCTGATAATTTTCGTTTAGTTTTTGTTCGTTGACGAAATTGTGAATATATTTAGTCATAGTTTTCATCCTCATGAAGTAATTTTTGTTAAGTTTTCGTTTCGTTTTCGGCCGCAAACTATGACGAAAATAATTCGTCAACGAAATTAACACTGCTTCACAGGTGTGCCCTGTCAGGGTTAATAAGTGGGATTTCTTGCCTTTTCATGAAAATAAAGAAAACTCATTGAATGAATGAGGTGTGTCCAAACTTTTGGTCTGTACTGTAAAGAATTTACACACTATATGCACAGAAAAATTGCAAATTTCGGAAATGATTTGGTACAAAAAAAACATGTTATTTATTTAGCTGATATTTATTGACTGATTATTTTAGATTTATTAGATTTAGATTTAGATTTATTAGATTTAGATTTATTAGATTTAGATTTATTATCCTGTAAAGCACTTTAGTCAACTTTTAATTGTTATATATTTAGCTATTGCATGGGGACCCTAAAAAATGAAACGTTGATATATTAAAAATCAGTCAGACCTCCAATAATATTGCTGGGTTGCAGGTGACATCACAACATTCGATAGCCCTATACATTTCAATGGGAGATGGGCTGCAGGAAAATAACCATTGTCAATCTGTAGATTTTCTGTGTGTTTGGGTCGATACAGGAGAGAAATAGACCTGGTCACTAATAAAAAAAGATCAGATTCAACATTTGTGGATTTTTGGGGAGAATAGTTCTATTAAAAAAGTTAATACTGAATTCTGTGCTGCACATCAGGCATTTAAAAACACACACAATAAAAAAAATACATATGACTCTAAACTCAATAAAACTGGTCCTGTCTTTGAACTAGGAGAGGAAATTAAAAAAGAGAAGGTCAACCAAAGCCTTGACGGTCTGTAGTGGCCAAAAAGCAATGAAACTGACACAGATATATGGATATGGGGTAAAACACATTGATAAAAATAATCATTTACAAGTAAAATATTTTATTGTCTCAGTCCTAGAAAAATGTGCATTCAACTCACATACAACTGAAGATATCTCATCTATATATACTATCTATTGCTGGGTTGCAGGTGACAGCACAACATTCTATAGCCCTATACATTTTAATGGGAGATGATAGATATAGGGGGGTAATGGACCTGGTCACTAATAAAAATGATCAGATTCAACATGTGTGGATTTTTCTTATAAAAACCCCAAAGAGTTAATATAGGATTGTGGCCCCTGCCCACCATTAAAATATATCATCATTTACTGTTTTCAGTACACAGTAATGTGAAATAGTCCATGTGAGTTGAATGCACATGATTTCGTTGGACTTATCTACTTAAGTAAACTGAGACAGTGAAAGAGTTTGTTTGTTAATGATTACTGGACAATATGTAAATAGAGCCCGGTTTTGGAGACAGAGACTGATCACTAATAACAGATCCCATATTGCATGATTGTATTTGGCTCCAGTCTTGGAATCAAACTAAAGGATTTCCATCCACTCAAATATATGTGTGTTGTGTCTGCAGCCACATACCAGTCAAGTTTGTAAAATCTGTTATGAAAGGTACATTGTACAAGAGCATAAGCTTCAGAGGATTTATCATTTGCCCTTTCCAAAATTCTCTTTGGGCTGAAAAGCACTGCTATGGAAGTGTGTTATGCACTTAAAAAAATGTTATAGAGATGTCCAAGAAAGCACAGGAGATGGAGTTTTGTGATGAAAGAGCAGCTCGTGATGATACCTGAGTCTTTCTAAAAGTGAATGGTGTATCTTCACTTCAGCAGCAGAACCATCGCTCTCTTCTGCGCCATTACCACTTTTGCAGCGGAACCATCTCATGTTCCCTCCATCACCACCTCAGCAAGAAGAGTTAAAGATGGTGAAGAGAAAACAGCTCTCCAAACAGTTTCCAAACGTTAATGAGTCAATTAAAATGTCCATCTCAGTGACCAATTCCTCTGAAACCAGGCTCCGAGCTCCAAGGCACAGCACATATTCTTTATACATTCTTTGACGAACCAAGTGCAAAATACCATTCACAGTAAAACGAGCTCCTCTGTTGGGACGTCCTGTGATGAATGGGAAGAGCAAACGAGGGATGAGAGGGGAGTGGAGCCTGAATGGCCCTCGTGCATCGATGTAGGCCAAAGAGAGAAGAGGAACCAAGCCCATTACTATTTCTGACATGCTGAGATGGATGTCAGCTGTATTTGCCATCAGATTAGTGGAGCCAGGCAAGGTGTAGCAGTCTGCCAGTAGATCTCATTGATGTAATTAAATGAGTGAGAGCTCGGGCTGCTCCTTGGAGCGCACGATGAAGCCTGAACAAAATCCTTCTCCAGCACAAGTGAAAAAGAAGACAGAAAGCCCACCATAGTACAGCAAGAATATCAAGTGTCAGAAGGTATGATTGTCACGTGTTACTGAAGTGTAGTTGTACACTGTGGAGACTAGTTTGGAAGACTTTGGAAAAGACTGTTCTGATTGAAAAAAAGTTATATGAATTAATGACTGAACAATTAGCACAAAAATAAATCAATAAATTATAATTTTTTTTTTTATATATATATATATTGTATTAAGAATATTTGCTCAAAAGCTAAAGGGATACTGTTTTGTTCTGCAATTTTTTCAGCAGATCTTTTAAGGAAAATAAATCTGTTATGTGAGAATCTATGTTAAAAATCAGAAAGTGTTCATATAGTTTGATGACTAGACTACTACTTCCAGATTATGTGTATTAGGAAATTATAAATAATAATATAAACATTAAGTAGAACACTGGTGAACATTGTTTTGAGAAATGACATTTTGTCTCTCTATTCCTCTTAACCTGTCTCTGTTATTCACAGGGAATAATGTACTTCCCTTTAGTGCCTAACACTTACTTAAGCTGTTGTGTGAGTCACTGTAATCTGTTTGTGTGTTTCCTACAAGCATTATTATAGTCTAAAAAGGTTCATCTTCACATAGGTTTATAAATAAGCTTTTCTTTTATTCAGACCAATGCTGTGTTGTGTTTCGACCACTTCACGTAGTCTTCATCAGAAGTCACATGATGTTACTTTTAATAAGCTTTATTATACTTTATAACCATCTGGTATTTGATGTTATAATAACAGTTTGGTCTTGCATTCCTCCATGTACTCCTGGTTCCTTCCATGTACTCCTGGTTCCTTCCATGTACTCCTGGTTCCCTCCATGTACTCCTGGTTCCTTCCATGTACTCCTGGTTCCTTCCATGTACTCCTGGTCCCTTCCATGTACTCCTGGTCCCTTCCATCACCCAAAGGCATGTGTTGCCTGTAGCAAATAAACATATGTGGAAGAAGATGAATAAATGTCTTGATATACTGTATGCAGACAAGGATGTCTGAGAATTGCGATGTTGTCATGCCAATCAGTCAAGCTTTGCCCACTTCATCTAGCCTGTATAGCAGACCTTTATATAGAGCAGAGAAAGCGTCTCAGTGATTCTGGTGGAGTGGGGTTTGTCTCTCCAGGTGGCTGATTAAGCATTAAACCAGCCAGTATGGGCTCACGCACACTCAGCCTTCTCTTCACTCGGCCTCATATTGTGGAGCAGGAACAGCTTCTCTCAGTTCTGCACAATAACAGCGTTCCTGCATATCTCTGCCACTCTATAAGTTTTAGGTCTCATCTGCAAGCAATGTCAAACTTAATCTAGAATGTTTCACACTCCATTTCCATCCATCTACATCTGAAATTCTAAAGGTACACTTGTAAAGCCCATAAGAAGATCATTATGTAGAAACTGGGCCGTCAACTGTGTGACATGTAACAACGTAGGCCTACATTTATGTGTATATATTTATGTGCCATACATATACATTTTTTATGAAGATGCATGTTAGATGCCAGAGCAAAGTATGTATTATCAATGGAATATTTGTCTTGTGGAAGTAAACGGCAGACTCTATTTTACTGGATACTTTAACTTTATATGGCAGAGACACTGGTTACTAGTACCATAAAACAGAATAATCTATATCCATGTGTTAGCAAAAACTGAATATCACTCTTATTTCTATGAACAAATCAATACAGTACAAAAAGACATATGTTTTGTTAAATCCAGAATGTCACATTCAACCAACCACAGATCCCAGATGTCCATAGAATCCAACTCTATCTGCCTTTGTCCAAGCCGGGTATTAGTAAAAAAGTAATTTTCCTGCTCAGTCAGGGCTGCACTGCTGTGAGATGTTCTTTTCCCCTGGAGCTGTCAAACTGCATCAGGCTTGTTTCATCCACATCTCCTGAAGAGCATGACCCAAAAATACACCACACACCTGAGGTCAGACACAGATATAAATGTACACAAGCTGTGTCATGGATGGCAATATTCTGCTGTGCATGCAAATAGACTTGAAACACTTCATGACTACATACTGTTCCTAGAGTAGATTATATGCTTATATTGCGTTACCATGGGTTTTCTCTGGCGTCCTCGTACCACCTAAAACATGTATGTGTTAGGAGCACTGGTAACTCTTAATTGCCCCAGTATATGACATTTCATGGTGAATGGTTGTCTGTTTATATGTCTAGCCACTATTTAGAATGTACTCCACCTAATGCCCATAGTAGCTAGATTCTTGCTCTAGTTACCAGTGACCCCTAACATTAAAAGCAGAAGATGAATAAATGAACAATGACTACTTGAGGTGACTTTTACTTGGAGTAAGATAAACCAAATTAACTGTGACATGCCAGGGCAAAAAAGTGACGTTGATTCTTCAGAATTGGGCCGGTGACCATTATATATGTATATTTATAATCTACCCAAAATGCTGGTGCAGTTCAGTTAAATATCCTATTTAAATGCATGGGCTGCTGCAGATGGGGCTGTATAGAGTGAAGTCGAGCTATGCAGAAATGAGAGCATATTGGGTGAGGAAACTAGTTGGGCTCATGGATAGCTTCATGTGAGATGACTTCATTCGGGGTGACAATTGGTGCACCTTTTGCCACCTGATGTTGAATTTAAGCACATACTGTACACCCCGTATGCAAGACTTGATATGAATGTTTGAATTCAGTTACTGGATTTTCACTAGCCACAAATTTAGCTGATGAAATAGTACTGTATGTGCATTATGTGAAAATACGTTCATGTGTATTGTAATGTAATGTGTATTTGTTATGTAAATCATCTCAATTCACACATAAGTATTTTAATGAAGGCTCTTTTAATCAGGCCTGAACTAGTTTAAATGTAATATATGTAAATTAATAATCCAAGTGGCCATAAGTGAACACGATATGAGCCAATAGCGTTACCATTAAACCCTGTCTGCATGTACAGTGCTCAGTTGTATGAATCAGCTTGCTTAACATTTAAAGTGAATGTAATTAAACTGCTAGCCACACTGTTGGCAAGACTACAGGCAAAGCACTAATTACAACCACAATGCTTAGTCCCATTCATCGATTTGGGCAATGTTACTGCAATCCTGTTGTTTTTTTTTATCACTTCGTTTGATGTTAAATAGGCAAAGACCAGGTCAATAACATTAACAATGGCTAATTAAACCAATAAACTACAACTGACTTTTGGCACTTAAGCATCTCCCATTTAACATATCTCTGACCCACTTGTCTAGACAGCTTTAACGGATTGTCTGGCATTAATGCCAAGATTGACTTTTCTTAATTAACATGGTACAGTATGAGAGAGTGAAAAAAAGGCTTTTTAATTACTTTGAACAGCCAACACACTGCAAACCCAGATGTTCAGAAAAAAATTCATTTTTAAAGGACTTTTTACTTCAAGAGTCAATGTGATCCTATATGAGCTGTAGAGGGATGAATGCTAGGGTGAATTTCCCTTAAGTCTCGGGTCAAGTCACAGGTCTCAACAAAACCACAAATGGCTTTTAAACAGGCTTTTACAGAGAGATGAAAAGATGTCAAACTGATGCAGACCTGGTGTTTTTGTGGTTGAACAGTAGCTTTATGATCGTCTAGAGTCTATATATAAAGTCTATATTCTTTGTGTCTCTGTGAGGAGCTCTGTGAAGAAGAAATGTGAAAACAGTGAAAAGTTGCATAGTTCCCTCTAATGATTCCTATTATTTTAGTTTGGTCAACTAGAAAATTTAGTCAAACAAAGAATTGTATTTGTATTTTAACCATACATTTCTAAATATAAGTTAAGTTATAAGTTGACTAATTGAGTTTTTTACTATGGTATTATATTTTCTTGTCAAAAAACATTCCCAGTGTTCATTCATGCATGTTTGAACAATTCGGTTGCTGAGGCGCTAACCTTGCTTTATAGCTGCTCTACCAGATTTAATAAAAAAGTGTGGAAAAAAATTTCTGAGTTCCAAAGTTTAAATGATGTGCCCTCCGTCCCTCTATCTCTCATTCCCTTCCCTCAATCAGCGGTCTGGAGTTGGCTTTCAATTCATTGGACCAAAAAAAAAAAACAACAGCTCCCTCACATTATTCCTAATAGATTCTAGTTTTGGATAGATTATGGGTGCATCGACCAATCAGAGCACTAATGTACCGTGGAAGCATGTGATTGGCTCTAAACATATAAACGCTTATAAATCAGCCCACAGAGGGTGTCAGAGTCTGGTTTGTTATGATGTATTATTGACTGAATAATAACTTTGCTCAGATACAAAGTAAATTTATCAGGTAGTGCAACTTTAACAATTTAGGCAAGGATAAGTAAATAAACCCTTCCTCGTTACTACTTTGACCAATAGAGCCTAAAACATATAGGGCCTAAAAAGGGACATGCACCTATTCTGAGCCTTTTGGCAGAGAAAAATCACCAGCTCCAATGTTAGGATGATTTAAACAAATATATGTGAAATGCTAATCTAGAGAAGCTTTAAATACAGTCTCAGTCAAATGAGTAATGTTCCCTCTTAAAGTTTGAACTAGGTCATAAGGCACACACAATTGTGGCTCTGTACCAGTGATCAGCTTTGTTGAAGCATTTTTATATTCATGAATATGCTCACTGACTGTGGCATTACAATTATAATTACATATGTATGTCTAATCCTCATTATCTACTCCTTACAGTGTGTGTCCGCCAGTTATTTTGAATGTAGGACTAAACTAAGCCGCCAAATGTATTACCAAAGGTGATTTATGGAGCGAGTGTGTTTTGTGATGATGCATATTAGATCCATATTTCCATTTTGACTCTGCTGAACAGTGGCTGGCAAATGCAACAGGGGAGTTATAATGCGGTCCTTTGTCAAAATGAACAGTATTTCCTGGGTCAGCATTTGGTGATAGAATAGCATATGTTAGTATCATCTAAATGCAAGCTATACACAGCTATACTGGCTTTACTGTATGTTCAAAATTAATTAAAATACGCTATGCGAAATGTATATAATAAAGGTGCTAAACGGAAAAGGTCTATGCAGCACGCGCCCTGAAAGTGCAGCATTTCATTAAAGTGAGAGGTAAACTGGGCCATTTCACCATCTGAACATGGCTTTCAAAAGTCTTCAAATGTAGCTTACCCTATTGTTCTTAGTTTGGTGGATTATGTCATTCTCTCTATTTATGCACCTTTGTCTTGTTAACACATTAGATATTTTTATGTTACTTCATTGTTCTCTGCATATGACCCATATTTCCAAAACCAGTGAGACATAGCTGGAGGATTATTATTATGGAAGATATTGTGCATGTTAATAATTTGGCATTGACAAGTGTTGTAGACCAACTAACAATGGAGCAATCTGCTGTTTTTGTAACGTAATTGAACGATTTTCCTAAGTTAGGGCGAAAAAAACGCTAATTCCTGAATGTGTACAATCTATTCCTTAAGACAGGGGTGTACAAACCTTTTTCACTGCCGGCCACATTGTCAAAAATGAATACCTCGAAGGGCCACCCTCTGATGTGACCGACCACACTTCATCAAAAGTCCCCTTAGGTTGTATGTGTTTTCTGGACACGTATGTTCAGCAGGTTTGTTCACTTCGTGTCTCTCTATATCAGGCGTCTCAAACTCAATTTACCCGGGGCCGCTTGAAGCAGAGTCTGGGTGAGGCTGGGCTGCATAGGTTTTCCACAAATCTCTTTATTTTTTTAAACAAAATAAAATGAAAAATAAATAAACAAATTAAGACAATCATTAATAAATAAATAAAATAATAATAACAATAAAAAGTATAATAATATTAGAACATGAACTGTTCTTCTGAACATCTCTACTCCTTCTAGAGACCTGGCAGTGCTTCCTCTCGTATAGCCGAGCCACATTTGTCTTGAGGGATGAAGCAGGTGAGACCCTCAAGTGTCACTGTCATATTGAAGTTTGAATCGAGCGTTTCAAGCTGACGTGAGATCTGATCGTATCTACTGCTCACGTCCACATTTTCTCATGCGCACGGTTTTCAAGGTGCGTTCACACCGGACGTGACATACCCGACTGATTTCAATGTTAAGTCTATGTAAAGGTGCATCGTCGCTCGATAAGTCATCCTGCGATAGACGTGAAGAGAACGAGGATGAATTTTCACCAGAGTTGAACAATCTGAACTTTGGCGGAGTGAAAACCAACCAGGAGCCTGCTTTTGTGGAAGTGACGTGCTGACGATGTAGCCCCAGGGCAGGGCCATCAGGGGGTCACATTAGAGGTGTCATGGTGTATAAACAAACGCCATTGTTTGTCTGTACGGAGCATTAAACACATCTGTGTTGGTTTATAGAGACAAGAATATTTAACGGATCTATGTCAGATTCTCCTGAGATACTAATGACTAATGAGTGACTAATTAGATGTTATTTGTGACTGGAGCCATGTTTTTGTGTGACATGTACGATCTGAAGAGATCTCCTGTGAAGGCTGGTTCACATATCACAAAACATACGAATAAAGATCATAAAAACACACATGTGATGAGATTATCAACAGGACTGACTGAGGAGGGTCTGAGCTTTATTATAAACTGAGGGTTAGATCTAGATTGTCATTTTACAAACACTGGTGCTATGGGCTAAAGCACCATTAGAATATGCTAAAGCCCCACCGTGCGTCACATATACACCCGACCACAGCTCATCAAACTGGCCTTTGTCATACGGTCCGAAAAAAGCGAATTTCAACTCCGTTTGAAGCGAAAAGTTTGAGATGTTTTTAAATGCCTGGTGTGAATGCACCATCGTGTGTTCGTTTCATAAATAAGGGCCACTGTCCCGCTGAGCAGCAACTTAAAAAATCTTTTTTTAAGTGTTGTGAACGCAGCGCTGGGACGAATGTCTGCGTGTGTCCAATAGAAACGAGGCCCAGCCAGACACGGAAGAAAACACTTCATGGTAACGCTGCTGTAACTTTCACTTGTGAGGCCGGTTGTGCCGCCCCCAAGAGCCATATACTCCACTGTGATTGGTAGGTTCATTCAGCTTCGCACACAACACTGTAAAATGCCATACATATCAAACTCGCAGGCCGTACTAACATTAAACTTTCATATTAAGGTGGGGGCCAATTGCGGCCCGCGGGATGTGTGTCTGAGCCCCCTGCTCTATATTATAACCACAGAGAAGTGGACAGAGATCTTGTTGCACAATCAATGCTTTCTTTTAGTTGGATTATCTAGAGTCAGATGCAGTAAAAATACAATTCTGGCCGCATTTGGCCCCCGGGCCATAGTTTGGACATTATCATCACAGCAAGGTCAGAACTCTTGTCCGAGGTTTGTCTCATAATTTGCACACGGACGCCGTGTGAACCAGACTATGCCAGTACACAGGGTCTGTGGGCTGCCTTGGCCGTGCTCACGGCAGATGTCTCCTGTTGGAGAAGGTCAAGGAGAGTGTTTTTTTTACACACTGTTAAATCCTTACACTGTCGAGACTCACCGTTACCACCGTGCGCCACATGCCACACCAACACAGTCCTGCCACCATCCGTCCCACTGCATATACAAATAAGCGTCATATCTATCACACTGGGCCAAGGAGACACCGGACTTAATGAGTTTCTTGATTCCCCCCGGGAGAGTCAGACTTATCAAATGTCTCTAATGAGATTGCTAATTGAGGAACACTTGTATCATCTACTAATAGGACACGGGTGAAATATGTCTGTGCTCCATGTTGGCAACAGCGGGGATAGGTGAAAGGAGACAAAACAGGTGTCAATGACACCAAAAGCCTACAGAAATGAATTCAGCAGTATGTCCAGAGTAATTGGAAATATTCCAATGTAGACAAGCTTTAATTAACAAGACTGAGTGGGCTCACAGATTCTCAGCAATAAAATGGTTTAAACTGACAACTCAGGATAACATGTTGACCCAATTAAGGAGTTTAGTTAACACGGAGACAAAAGTCTTACTGTCCAGAATGGTTTGTTAGCGTTTATGTGTGGCATCTGCAGATCATGTGTTCCTTTCAGCACCATATTCCTCCTCTCGCCAGCAAATTCTTAGTAGCCCTGAGTACAAGTGTGGGATGATTGTATAACCAGAATTTACACAATGTATCTTGGAAATAAACAGCCTAACGAGTATTTACCACTATCAACCTTCAAGAGCAACAAAGCAACATGAACAGGAAATTAGTCCCTACATTGTTTTACAAGGACAAATAATAATACATTGGTTTAAAATATATGAGTCACAGTGTTCTGGGTCATACAACCATATTCATTCATAGGCAATGTGGGTTAAGTGCCTTGCCCAGGGACACAACAACAGTATGTGCTCAGGCGGGGATTTGAACCAGCATCCCTCTGGATGCAGGGTGAACACTTACCCACTGCACCACTGCTGCATTGGGTGAGCGTTGAGGTTAAAGGGCTAATTTCCTGAGCAATGGCCTTGTTGTGATTGTAAGAGTTGTAAGATTCTGCTCTGCCGTCTCTGAGATGTAACTCGAATTTGCCCAAGTTCAGATGGTGAAGACTGAATGGTAAAGACCACCAGGATTCGGCCAGTTCACGTCAAAGTTCACAGATAGATTACACACGTAAGCTTTTCATGATCATGGAAGCCACACTCAGTCCAGTCAGAAACCGTTCTGAGAGTGACCCCCTGATCTAAGAGCAGAAATGGTTTTATACTCCTGAGTCTTCTCCCATTGGTTGGTCATACGCAGATGTGATGTCAACTAACAAGCCCACCTGCATTCACTCAGTACACTTAGTTCAACATTGCGATCTTGAAGAGAGAGGAGGGGTATATCCAAACTAAACACAAGGAATAATTTACGGCCTGGGATGGAAGAGATCATTGAGTCCATATAGGGAAAGGAATTTACTAGTAGTCTCTTGACTACAGCTTACTATAAGGGTACGCGAGCCATCCCATCATGATTTACTAAAGACATGCTCACTATGACTGTTGAGGTAAACATAATGTGAGTTTGGTTAATTGTGGTTAGGCAAAAGAAAATCAGCAGATACTTCTTAAGCAAGCACTTGGCAATAGTTAAAAAAATATCAAATAAATTAATACAGGCAAAATATTTGGTTGGAATTTACTGTTCCCAGTAATAACAATACGCCTAGTCTCTTTTACATGGCATCTTTTTGCATAGAACAAACTCTGACACTGTAGCAGATTTACTTTTTGTCTCCTGTAGTTGTCCAATTCTCACCACAGCAGATGAATTAAATGTGAGCCATCCAGGTCTAAACTTTAAAAACCACAGTGCAACACTGTAAAGCTGCAGCACAGGAAGCACAAAAACATGGTGCACCTATTTCAAAATAAAGCATATTTCAAAATAAAGCATATATAGTTACACTAGCTGTAGCAGTGTCTGCCGTTCATCTCTATGATTCTGATAAAGCTCTTTTCATTAAAAAGTATAAATAAATACATCCAGTTGCACTGTAAAATTATGATTAAATATGACATGTTAACATACTGCTAAATTAATATACAAATGAAACTGATTAAAAAGTTGTCCCAGTGTATCTTAATGTTAAACATAGATCTCAATATAACATTAGATTATATTTTTTTCCCAAATACAATTTAGGAAAAAATAAACTGACAGAATTAAAGTTGATACATCAGAAATTCAATGAATTTAACTGGTTAAAGCTTGTTGATGCAGCCGGGCCTACATGTCTCGTATTTATATCACCATTTATTGTTATCGGCATGAAAATGAAATATATCATGATACCATTTTGAGTCCATATCGCCAATCCCTATTGCATTTTTACAATTCCACAATTGAAATGAAACGGCTTTTAGGACTGTACTCAATTAAATAATACAGTTATTGTTTTTGCAAAATAAACCTTGAAAACTAAATCAAATACATGAGCACAGAGCAGCTGACATACAGCTGTGAAAACTTGTGTCTGAAATAGACCGACTTTGGTTTAAACCAAAAGTTTTAAATCTCCCGAGCCTACAAGCAGCAGAGCGATCATTGTGTCATTTCTATTGATCAACAGCCCACACCAGCCATGTGGGGATTTACAGTACTTATTGCACCTGTTACAACTTTTTATCTTGCACCTACTCCAGGAATCACCTGATATCAGCATTGAACGGATGTCAGGAATTAGCCCTTGCATGTTTTTCTATCTTCAGAGAACATACAGGGGTTAGCGCTTTTCTCTCTATAAAATGAATCTTTTGGAGCTTCAAAGACCTTGTCTTGAATAAACCTGTTCAAAAAGACTCCAAAATGTTGGATTTCAAAGAAGGAAGCACAGGCCTTATCTCCAGTGAATTATGTTTCAAAGCAGCTATTTTGCATTGGCAAAATAGGACTGGAAAGTCTCATTAAATGTTTGGTTAGCTTGTGTAGTCTGCCTCGGATTTGGATCATCAAGCTTCAAAAACGTACAACAATAAAAAAAAATAAAAAAAATGAAAACCCCGGAGTTTGGTTGAAATGCAAAATGAACGTCATTTTATGGAAGAAATAATAGAGTTGGTGTGTGGAGCATTGTTTACCTTTGTGAAAGGATATTATTTACCATGCTGTCGCCACGGAGATGCCGGCACAAAATGACTGATGTGAGCTCGTCAGACAGAGAGAGAGAGTGCTGGTGCAAGCAAAACATTGACAGGACAAAAGTAAACAGATCTGAGGAGAACAGCCTGACTTTGGGTGTAGGTATTTTGCAATTGGCCATCATCAAACATGTGCATCCGTCAAACATGTGCATCCATCAAACATGTGCATCCATCAAACATGGCACAAATGTACACCGTGATGAATAGACTCCTGACAAGACATGGCAATAGAAATAAGGTTGAAAGCTAACTTGAATGATTGTGACAGACAAATATGGGGGGAGTCTGAAAAACAACCATGTTTCATGTGGCAATATGAATAATGAAAATGATCTTGCATGTTTTACAGTTAATATCTGTAGCAACCAAAATGAGAGCTGAGCAGCGCGCAGCTACCAGCTAAACGAGCATCACTGTCTTTCATAGTATTTATCATCATTTGCATAAAACCATTTGGACTTAAGATGATTTTGCATGGCAATTTCAATAGCTCAGCCACTTTGCTTACTTATGTAGTCACAATAGTCATCCAACTGTGTAATTGGACATTTTAAACTGTTTAGTAAGTTAGTCAAGAATAAGGCAGCAGAGGGGACTGGCCGTATTAAATCTAAGTGACATGAGAATAACAGTGTGGCCATCGCTTAAGTGCCCCATACATTACCATTCAGATCATTTCAACATGTCTAAACCCTATGAATGATGAGCAATATTTGTGTCACAAGTCTTAACCCTTGACATCTCTGGGGTACAATGACTGTGAAATGACCTACATTTCTCACTAAATTATTCCTCGAGATTTGAGCTTTATACGCTTGCATCCTTTTGGGGTACATGTGCTGAGGAGATTAGTGGCTTGGTTATAGAGTTAACTACTATGACAAGAGAATGACAGTTCATTTAGATGGTGAAAATTGCTAGTGGGATTTCAGCAGGAGTTAATGCTGTTTGTGATAAAGGCTGACAGGACGCCTTTTGGGAGCATCATTTGGGACTCTGACCTTTTCTTTTGACAGAGGTCACGGTTCATTTTGGGCGTCAATACTTATATCTGCAGCCTGGCCATTGTCACCATGGGATGCTTATCAGTGCCAAAAAGAGTGAGAAACAACAACTGATATTTCAAGCCAGCTATACTCAGAAATATGTGCAGGCAGAAAAATGGGATAGTACCTTTTTATAATGTGAGATCCAGTACTGTGCATGCTCATATATAGTGCACTCATAGATAATGTCAAATAAATGCAATTACTTTGAGTCGATGAGCTTAGGTACAGACACCATTATAACATTACAGCACTCTGCAGGTGTTAATCAGATCAGGTTTTAGATGCTGCACTGTGGTCAATGCTGGATACTTCTGTATATTCTGTCTCTGTCCACTATATTTAACAAGCCTTGTTGTTGAAACACTATTAAATGCTATTTCCCAGCATACTGTAACTAGTGTCAAATAAAACACTAATTATAGTTAATATTGTATCAACATTTTTCAGAATTTTTAGAATCTTATACTCCTGATTGTTATATATTAATGGATTATTTGCATATTTCTAATATTCAAAAGCCGTCTGTTGATTATTTTTCCAATAAAATTCCACAAACCACATTTCTCTGTTAATAAGTATTTTTGCTTTACTTCTAGAATAGTCACTGTGATGTTCAAAAAACTCATACCAATTAACAAAATATAGATTCACTGTTTTACTACAGTATATATATATATGTTGGTGCTCCATCTATTACATATCTGTTTTAATTTAAATATTAAGCTAACGTAACATCGAGCATATACCCTACATTTCTTGGTGACCCGTGTGAGGCTATCTCAAACTTATTCTAGACGTGAGTAATCACTGTCAGATTTATCCAACAGTTAAATGCTCAATTGTACCAAAAGTTGTGCATCTTGCATCTAAAATCGAAACTGTATTGTAGTATGCAGTCCATTGAAAGCAACATTTCAATACTTGATGTTTTTAGGGTTTTTTTACCATCATCTAAATGTGACACCGCTGAGGTAGTCTCATTTTAAATGACTAGTCAGACTTATTTTTGTGCATGCATGTTCTATTGCTAGTAAATAGCAAATTCAAGGCCTTAAGGCAAAAATTACTAATGGCCACGAGATTTCCGGCATTATGTTAAACTGCCTATTTTATTAGCAAGTTATTTAATTTGTCTGCGAGATTCCAGAAATTAAAATCTTATGCTCCAACTCCCTTCCTCCACAGGCTATAGCTTGTCAGCAAGAGGGAACTGTTTAAGATGTACGACCTAGCAGAGCTCTGAGCACCACGCTCTCATTCTGCAAACTGAATCAACCACCCATACACAGTGGGGCAGTGTTTAAAATGACGTCACTTCCTTCAAGCCCACCTACTGAGAATAGGCTGTGCTCTCCCAACACTGCCACCTGCAGTCCAGGAGAAAGACAACAGGAATACATTTCCTAAAGTGTGCTGAAACTCACAAATAAATGAACACTTTCTTAAATGACAATTAAGCTGGAACAGCTTATTTTTTAAACTCATTGAGTTTTGCCTCAGTTTGGCAGATTTTTTATTGAAAACAAAGCCAACACATTGTCCTCTCAGCTGTACTATGGTACAGACACTGTCCTTCTAATATATTATATTATATAATTTTATTAAAATACATTTAATGGTTTAAGTTAAAACATAATTAAAATGATTCATAAATACAGTGCATTTGAGTTTCCTCCAAACTGGGTTAAGTTCTTTTGACTAATAAAATAATAACATAAACTCAACGGTTTGAGTTAATAAACCTAAATCAATTGGTGCAATCGGTTTCCCCAAATCTTTTGAGATAACTTAACCTGTCAGGTTTTACAGTGTACCAAACGTACAAACATTCCAACTAGTGATACTCATTGATTGGGTGGAGTTTGCATGTTATACAGGCTAATCCGTCAGGCTCAAGGATCAGCATTGTTAGCAGTATTTGTAGGATGGCTCAAATGCAGAGAATGGAATATCACAATGGTGCAGTAATCAGTATTTTCTAAAGCCATATATAACTTTCCAAGACAAGGGAAAGTGACTCTGACCTGGGTGTCCCATTGAGGGTTCTCATCCGTAACCATAGTCTCAAAGCAGCAGACTGTCTCCATTGAACAAAGCTGTTACTCAGTGGTGCATATCCTCTCAGACTCAATATTGCATCAAATAATAAAATAGTTACCAGTAGTCCTTTGCATCATGATATTAATCTCACCTGTTTAAATTGTCATCACACTGGAACAACCCAAATATGTATGAGAAACCCACAGGAATGTAAACTCAGGACACACAGAAAGTAAAGTTTTTTCAAAAAGATAAATTCTTTTCTAGGGAATTTGGGTTATTCCTAAAGCATCAAAATAGCAATACTAGAAAACTCAAGAGAAACGTGTAGAGACACCAGTGGGAAGACACACGGTGGAAAAGTGGGCACAGGCATTCAAATAAATAAGCCCAGTAATGACACACAGTACTGTGGAGAGGTGACTGATCCAGAACTACATCTATCTCACATAATGCAAGTGTGGCAGAAATGTGGTAGTAACTATTCTAATGTGGAGGCTCTATATAACTTCATGACAGATGGGCATATGCATTTTGTTACAGCCCCTGGTCTTCCAGCCTTTTTTAGTTGTTTTTTCCTGATCTCTTGTTTTTTGTTCTTTTTACACCAACTTACTCTGTGTGAGCCTTTGTCTCTGATTGGTGGACTGTGGTTTAAGCCCTCATCCTGATTGGCTCCTTGCTTCTATCTTACTTTCCCCTGCTCTGATTGGTGTGGCACTCCAGCCTTCAGCTATACCTGGGTTTCCACCTGCAGCTGCCACTCCCATAAAATCCAAGCCCGCCTGCCACCTGAGGCACATAGGTAATTTTGTGACTGATACTTTTCTTTATGACTCCAGATCAGCAGACACCCAGTGAAGATGTGCCTAAATGACATACATTATATACAATCTTTGAATTGATCTTGGGCTTAACAGGAGTTATAACTAAAAGCTGAACGGCAGACTTATATCATTACTAGAAAGAAACAAAGCAATACCATATAAATACAGCTTATATTACAGACCCTTTCAAAGTTTGTAAACAGAAATTCTAAATTCCTGAGTGGAAACAACTGGAGGCACGACCACAATACACTTTCAATGGAGAAATTCCAATTAGCCACAAAATATGGCAAATTAAGATGTTTTGACAAATGACAACCACTCTGCTACATGTAGGTAAAGTCAGGGGAGACATTAATGTATGTAACTCACATTGTATGTTAATTTAATGTACACATTAGTAACAGTTAGCATTTTGGCTGGTGGCTAAATTCCTGATTTTTAGGTTATACTGGTCAAGTCCTCACAGAAATGTTGAAGACCATAATAGTTTTTCATTGTATGCTCAGAATGAGTCTATCCCTCACCACAAACACTACATTTTTGTAAAGTTAACTCACTTTTGCTCCAGTCGCCTCCATTCTGGAACTTTGAACATTCCATATGACAAACATTTTAAATGGTGTATAGCTGCTAAACAGAGCACTAGTGTGTGTTGATACAATGTATGTGACTACTCACCAGCTCAGTTCTCCCAGTCTCTTCAGCATGTCCCCTGGTTAGTAAGAAGGGAAGAGCTCATTTCAGTCCAGGAGCTTACCAATGGCACACGTAAAGTCATGTAGATAGTGTGGTATGCACAAAGGATGTACCCGCATTTGGTTGGTAAGTAATTGTTTTTATATCCTTTAATAATATAAATGAAAACTAGCGTCCACCATCTTGCTAAAAAGTCCTGACTTCACATAAAGCCCGCCCCACTACAGATACTCAGCTGTGACATGTTCATTTTCCGGAAGTGGTGCTCTATGGGAGCGGTCTCAGACTGTTCACTTTATAGAAATAGAAAGCGGAGAGTCTGGCTGGCCAGGCTGCAGAAAATGCTGGTGGTAGTTAGCAGTCTATCCAGTTTAGTTCTGTTCTGGAATTGTATATGTGGTCCACGACATAGTCCACAGTTCACAATATGGGCCTGTTTTCTGGTTCAGTTCTTGTTTGGACATACACCTACATAGTTAACCTTTAGCAGCAAAGGAATAAAAGCCTATAACTTATCTCTATTTAAAACACTATTACTCTAGTAAATGTATGTAATCTTCACTCCCTTTTCCACTGGTTCAACTACAATCTCAGAGGTAATCAGTTCATTCCTTGACAGTGCCTAATGACGAGGGCTTTTGTTTGTTCTTTTGCATGACCTTTGAAACCCAGATTTTTAAATTGTCCAGAAAACTCAAAAAGGAATGATTATTCCAGTGCTTTTTGCACATATTTTCCCCAAGAATAATTGGTGCTAGATAGTGCTCCCAGCTTATGTTTCTATTCAATTGGAAAGTATGTCTCTAATTATACTTTATGTAAAATACGCTCCAGTCTGCCCGTTTAAATGGGGTAACAGCAGCGTGCGAATCCAGTTACGCCTTGGTTGGAGCAGCTGTCCGGACAGATATTAGCTCTTTTTAGTGCGCTGACCACTCCGCTAGTTTTGATAATACAAGTCGGGGAAATTGGATATGGTCACTGAGGGACAAGTGGACTGAGGGAATCCAGAATTACTGCTCATTTAAACATGATTTACATTTTTACATTGCTCTCTTAAAAGGGCCCGTGTCGGACTCAATAAGAAGATTAAAAGCAAATGTAGTTTTGTCAAAAGCATGGGTGAGGGCTATTCACTTTCATGTCAGCTTTAAGTCTGAGATTTTGCTTGTCAGGCCTATTTGCTTCAGAGGCTTACAAGAGGAATTTAAGTGTCTTTTAATAAACACACTGTTTTTAAACCATGCTTTATTCACGTTATGGGACAGTAAAATTGTTAAGTTTTAGATACAACTTGGTCTAAATATTTAAGTTTTGGAAAGTACATCTGTTTGTGCTGGTGTGTAAAAAAACAGTAGCTGTAGCCTTTTAGATGAGAACTCCCAGAGACTTGGTCTGACTGAATATTGATTCAGCAGGAGGGTTCATGGAGCAGTGCATTATCTGACAGTGAGGCACGTATACCTCCTTATTCCCGACTGTGTTCTCACACTGCAGATGGAGGAGCGCACCACAATATAGTCGTTCTAATGTATGTATTATAGGATATAATAAACTATCCATTATTTTTCGTACAGTAAGTTCAGTTTGTGTAGCAGATGCCCTGCCATTGTACTGTTCTGTATTGTCAGTAGTTTGGTTTTTTGAGGAAGTATTGGCCACTGGGTTGTTGAAAGTAAAGATGTCACAACAGGTTAGCAGATTGATTCAGTATAAGCCCTAACAGCTTAAGAAGGCTGTGATCCAGTGTGTCCAGTCAGAAGGAGGTGTGTGTTGTGAACATGCTCTCTGGGAGACAGGCTTGTATTGGACATTTCTGTCTTGTGCTTGTCAAACTGTCCCCCTGCCATCACAGCCGTGACAATTTCACTGTGTGAGCTGGTCCCACCTGGTTTGGAGAAGGACAACTATTGATAAATACAAAGACTGACCTCTGGAAGACACAGGCGCATGTCCTCTCTATTCTCCATCACAGCACCAATACTGTGACCCAGATAAACACAATCACACTGGTCACTGTGTCCTGGTGATTTAACTGGAACAATAACTGAACAAACTGTGGGACAAAACGCTGCACAATGTCTGAACTTTGTGTGCAAACCTTTTCATAGTGCCAGTGTGTTTTGGAGATCAAAACTGCCCAGTCATTTGTGGCATTCAGATATATACAGTATCAGTGTCAGGTACTGTCCTTACAATGACATATGGAAACCTCAGGACCACGGAGCGCAAATAGACAAAAATAGCATGGCCTTTAATAATTAAGTTATGTAATTATGACATTTCCCGAAGTACAATTTTCAAAGAAAGACTAGCCTCAAAACCCCCTCATCTTGACATTACATGCTCAGTGTTTCTCCTGTCATCTTTAAACAGGCTTTAATTGGTCATACTGTAGACTGGGACAATTATCCGGCGCCAAAGTTGCCTCCAAAGATTATAAATTGTGCACTCATAATCCCCCAGATGTAATTGGGAGTTTAAAAACATAATAACTTCTGAATAAAAACGCTTGTCAGCTTTTTAGCACGTCACATGTAATCTGTGACCAGGGCTCCAAAAGCTGCATGCTAATGTCGACTCGAGGGGGATTTTAATTAAATGATGTTCCTCTCCTCCTTCTAGTTTATGTGACTTTTCAAGTATGTCCCAACTTTATTTCTCAGACAATTTGATTTGAATAATGCCTTTTCCATAATTGACTGTGGATGCGGTTTGTTTGTTTTCTTAAATCAACAGATGCCCAAAAACCTTAATTTAATGTTTTTGCTAACAAGAAGCAGCTTTAGGAGTGTACTGGCATATTACATAAAAATAAACAAAAAATCCTTAGCCCTGTAGAAAATTGAGTAATGAAGCCCCAAATCAGGTTTTTCAAAAATTGATTTTACCTCAGAGGTGTTGAGGGCTCTGTAAGCTAATACAGTGGAAATGTATTTATAAGGTGCCTTTGACAAATAGGGTCATCATGAGACTCTTTTTACAGACTTACCAAACAGACAATACCTAAACAAAGCAGCAATCATATTTAGAGGTGAGGTATTGTGTGGGATTTCTGGAACAAGCCACAGAGGAGTACAAGACAAAGAACCTGCATGGAGTATCGATGTATCCTCAAGAGTGAATGTAGAGACTACTGCTGAACTAAAACCAGGCCGCTTTAAATAATTATATCCTCTGTACTGTTCATTCAAAAGACCTTCCCCGTAGAAATATTAATTCACACTTAATAGACGTGCTCATCAGGAGTGAGTACAGTATTGAGATACAGTAAAAAGCCAAAGACATTTTTTTATGTTTAGTCTATTTTGTGCAATGCTGGAGGGGTATCGACAGTGCTGAGAGTTCATAGTTACAACATTAAAATAAAGTTGTAGACGGGGGGAGACAAATATACCTGCACTCATTTGTTTACATAGATCATAACACTTGCCAATGACAATATTCATTCATGTATTTATTACTATATCAGTGCGTTTGAAACATGCTCTGTATTGTGCTGTTTTACACTTTAGTCCCCACATTTGGTCCATTATTTTCTAGTCACCCTAAGGATCTAAGTTGGTCCTTGGTGTCCATTTATGTTTCTCACTGACGTCTGCTCGTTTTAATGCTGACTATCGCTATTGTTTTTCTGTGATACCCTCCAAGATGGCATTCTGAAGTGAGTTAGTCACACGTCTGCAAAAGACCCATACGAGACGTGATATATACAGAGTGTTATATATCTTGATGATAGTCTGGCCCTGTTCTAGGATATAAAGTCTATCATTATTTTATCTAACTCCCTTCCCCTTCCTATAGACCACATTTTGAACATGGCACTGATTTGTGCTGGCCAAAATCATTTTTCCGGAAAACTCAAATGCTATTGTTTGATTGAGCTGTCAATCAATGGCACTACACAGAGCTGCCTGCTGGCTGCTTCAGTGAAGCTAGACCGGTAAACAGAGCATATAGAGACAGTAATGGAGTTCATCTATGAGCTTTTTTTTAAATAGATGTAAAATATATGATCTTTACAATTTAAAGGGTTTCAAAGCCGATGCATGGACAGGTAAGACAGTCTGAGTTCAGTATTAATACAATGGAAGAATTTGTGTTAGCAAAACATGTAGCCTTATCAGTGTAGCATCCCGGCTAACATGATACTAATATGATTCTTAATTGTAATAATCATTTTTATCACAATTGCATCCGTTCCACAGCTTTAAGTAAATGAAGAGGCATGCTTTAAGGTACATTGCAGACGCAAGGAGCAGGGAGCTAGAGACACAACATTCCTATCTGTTTTTATGAGACCTTAATCATGTTTTAAAACATGCCAGTAACAGTGTACAGATTGGGATATTTGTGGATTATTTTGAAACTTCTTACGAGCGGAGAGACATGACTCACGTACCAGAGGGAGGAGCTGCTCCACCTGGCTCAGCGATCACCGTGTCAGCCCTGGACCCCGCCACCGGACGGCTGAATGCCCGCGGACCACGGACCATCACCGGCTCCCATACGGATCATCCTCTCCAACATGAGATCCTCGAGAAACAACTGCTAATAAACGACAAATGATGGGAAGCTTGGCATGGCATTTACACATATATGCTCGATATGAATCTTTTCACAACCCCAGCCCTGAGTCCCAAACAGAGTGTGGCTCTCCTATTAATATATCAACAAGAGAAGTGTTTTCCAGGCTCGATATAAAAAATACTGTAAATTCTGCATGAAACTAAGTCCTGTGTTTACAAACATTTTTAAGATCTCAATAAACTTACAGTTAATTCCTAATAATTGGAAAAAGATTGTCCCATTACCAAAGAAAACACATGCATCTGAGTTATGCCACTTTAGACCTATTGCACTGACCTCAGTAGTATCTATCTCTGTGTTTTGAGCACCTGATATTATCTCACCTGAATCTGACACGGACAGTCACACAGATACCCTACAGTTTGCTTACAAAACAGGAAGAGGTGTTGAAGATGCAATAGTGACCCTGCTCAACAAACACTTGGAGACTGTTCGCTGAGTTTACGTCCTGGTCTAGACCTGGTTTAGTCCTCGCCCCCCTCACTCCCATGTCTAAACCCGCTGTCAGAGCAGGATTTCGTCTGCCGTTCGTTTGAAGCCAGTTGTTTACATTTGTTCAAGCAACCAACTAACCAACTTTTCTAGCCTCAAACGCATCCGATGTGAATGCGGCATTAGGGATGTATGTGATCATCTAACAAAAACAGAAGAAAGCAAAAACACAAAGCTTTGTACTGGATTTAATAAACAGTTATAATGACAATAATATGTGTTCACTGGTGGGTGGAGGGCAGAGAGGTGGATAAGGGCCATGTTTAGGGGGGCAGTGATGTTGTTAATCTAAGAGGCTTGTGGAGTTTAGACGGATCGGGAGGGTGCCACGGCTGCTCACACCGAGATAAGGCTACCATCCTCAACATCGGTTTACCACAGCTGCACCACTCACCAACAAGACCCTGGCCTGATGGCTGATTTTTCCTTTTTTTCTAGGCCAGGGGATTTTTGCCTGCTCGCGATAAGATGCTCATGAGCATTGCAAAATAGCTCAGGTATTAGCCGGGCACTCATCTTCAACAAAGGAATGCTGCAAAATAGTGCAAGAGCATAGGGAAGGACATGGGCCATAAACACAAGACGAGCAGCCACTATTCTGGGTGCACAGATAAGTGGTGGGGTTCAGAGGATGGGACAGGCCCCCTGTGGAGGCACATGAAGAAAAACCCACCATGTGGTCTATCTAAAGCCAAATTTCTGCCCACACAAGCACCAGATTACTCTTTATGTGTTTATCTGAAGGTTTAGGAATAGATAACAATAATCCCACTATTATTCCTCAATTAAACATGCATTTTGTTTAGCTATACATTGAACACATGTAGATTGAAGGGCTTAATGTTTTTCCTAGCCCCACTGTACGACTACTCTTCAAGCCGGATTCTCTCGAGTCATGTGGCAGTATTGTCGTGAGTGGGCGGGCTTTAGGTTTGCCGACAACAACAAGCCTTTTAGCTAAATTTATTAGCAACATGGGAAGGCTGAAAAACATGGTGCGTACTGCTATACCCTAATCCTAACCCACACAACGATAATGTATTAAATTCATTTAGCAGTTTCTTGTTTTGCTACGTCATATCAGTCATTTTGCCCTTCAGCCAATCACCTCCCTTTTCTTTCCAAACGTTTCCTATAGGAGCAATCCCAGATTGATAATGTGTAGAACTCTGACTGTACAACATTTATCAATCTGGCTTTTGCCAAGTTACTGTGACACAGTTTAATATTACGGCTATACAGTATTAGAAATAACAGAAACACATATTGTATACCATGTATGAGATTAGTCAATGTTATAATTATTTTATACACTATAACAAATTACAAAGAATCGACATTGCTAAATGTGTTCTCTCTGTGCAAACAAACAGAACTGTATTGTGTTTAGAAAGATAATCCTCCAATAGACCCACCAACAGATATTGAAAATATCTGCAAATATGTATTTATAAAGTCATGTTTTTGTTATGAGTCAAACATTTCTGTGCTCACCAGTAGAAGGAAATTAACAATAATTGTGGTATTCTGTAACTGTATTTTATTATCACAGTGGCCCATTATCAACAGAGATGTCCGACCAAGATATTCATTGTGATAAATGACTAAATGACACAATTGTGCACAATTTTTGTATAATTGATTTTTAGGTTTCCTAGAAAATGACGTCATTGTTATAATTCGGGACGTCACTCAGGAGGTATGGGTGGAGTTTTTTTTGGCACCAGTATACATGTATTGCTTTGTCCCTTTATACTGTAAGTGAAGCACTATGTTTCTGCTTTACAAGTGTGTTCTCAATCAAAACAACAAAACAGATGTCCTCATCAACTCTACAGTAGGTCCAGGCATTGATTATAGTGTTGCATGGCAGGTCCACTGAACCTGTGTGATTGAAGTAAACAGAGTGTGCAGGTTCCTGAGAAGTGTTGAATCTGGATTTGACTCAATACAAGCCCCATGTTACACTTATAGCAGCCATTGGGTTCTGTGACAAATAAAGATCCGTGTGCTAAGTAAGGTTAACATGACCAGTGTCCTGACAAGAGTAGGCTGTTCCATTTAAGGATGTGCTTTTCAGGGTGACCACTCTGAAGTGTCACTGTCAACCACTGCCTGACAGTGCAGCGAGCTGACTCACTGGGGAGCTGAGAGAGAGACTACAGCTCTGTGAGTCTGCCATTCAAGTCAGGTGACTGTGATTATCCATTTAGAACTTTAGAGTTTAAACGTGGTCAAAATAGTATGGTACGAGATTGTATTTTAGTAGTGAATACATACAGAAGAGAAGACACATTCTAACCTAAAGGCATAAAAAGAGTAGTAGCTCAGAAATGCCTTTATATTGAGTATAGTGAAAGGAAGATCTGGAGCCTTCACTGTCAAGCAAGATCTTCACAGTCCAGGTCCAGGAAGAAGTGTGTCATTGCAGGAACAAAAGCAGATACTGAAAAGCTTTGAAGAGACCGATGGAAAAGGTTACAAAAGAATCTGGACAAGCATTCAGCCGCTCGGACTGCTCGGACTGCTCAGACTGCTCGGACCGCTCAAATGGACACAATTTAACGCTTTATTCCCTTTCCCTGCAGCTCCTGGACCCCAAAGTTCAAACCAAGAGCAGCACAAGAATTGATTTTTGTTTGGCTTTTTCCTGAAAATTGCCAATCAGAGCAGCTTTACATATGTGTCATTCAGCAACGGAGGACCTGGAATTCTAAACTAGGCCTGTGCTGTCGTCCCCGACAGCAAGGTGTATATCAGCGAAACGGGCCAAACTGTGAATGCAATAACTCAAAAAGTCTTTGCTGGATCTTTTTCAACTGTTGCACACAGGTACATATCAAGAAGATGCAGAACTGGATAGAGTTTGGTACATCTTTGATTAATGACAATTAAATAAATCACAAATTAATGTTTTGATGCACTTTTATTGAGCCAAATTTGCATGAATTTTGACACATTGGTCCGGTCAATTGTATACTTAATGTACATAGGCACATTACAGAGGTCAAATAAAGAATGCCTCTATAGCGCCCCCATGTTTATGACCCCTATGGGACCCTGGACACACTTACTTTGGCAGAGA
>JAVQKC010109560.1:0-13338 GCA_036025475.1 Philypnodon macrostomus | reverse complement strand
AGTTATCGCGTTCACAGCTAGGATCTGCGGACGCGGACGCGGGCGCGGACGCGGACGCGGACGCGCACCGACGTGATTCCATAATATCGGCGACACGCTGTTTTCGCCGATATAATAATGCTTACATGTATAAAAAAGTATAAAAACCCTGAACTACTCTATGGCTTTCTGATTAACTTTAAATGACCTAAGGCCTTGCATCACATGTTAAAAAAGCTCAAATACTATTCTTGATGGTATCCGTTTCAATAATACACTATAAACAATGATTTTTACATGACCTCTGCTCTGAACTCATAACAAAGGCACCAAATCTTTAATAATAACCTTTGCAGTACTGTCTGCAACCATGAAGGCTGTAGCCAATTATCTGTCAATAATACAGCACTTTTGACATTTAAAATCTACAGTGTCAATCTGAATGAGCACGTAAACAGCCACAATCACTTTTGTTTTAAGTTGTTTTTCTTGTATTTAGTGATGGTGTCATTTATTTTCAAACTGACTGACTCCAACAAGTATTACTCCCTGTGGTGTCAATAAAAGGTAATTATGTAAAAGGCAGAAGTGCTGATCTGGCAGCTTTTCTCTCCCCAAACACCTCAGTCTGACAGTGATAAAGGCAGATCACTTCGGTGTGCTGCCAAAATCCTGGGCCGGTCAATCAAAACCTCAAAACATCAATAATTCATTATGCTATTTCTAACTGGTGGCAAACTGTGGTATATTTGAGAAAGAAAGAGTAAATCAGTTTCACATGTGTTACAGTGAAACAAACTAGTACTATAGGTTAGGACACCCAGAATATATTAACACTGTACCTCCAGTCTCTTGCCGTCCTCGTCGTAAACAGACATGGTCACCTCAACGTTTTTAGGGGTCGTTTTGCTTCCTTTGTCGAAGTCTCCCTGGACCAGTGTCACATAGATGTCATTCCTCACATCACCTAAAAACAGAAACAAATATCCAACAGCAGGCTTTAAAAGCACATATGAGAGTTTACTGTTAGTTATTGATTTAAACTGCATACAAGATAAGCCAATGAAGATATAAACACTACTCTACCTGGCATGATGATTTCAGGAAAGCCCATCTTGCGAGCCACAGCAGTTGATCTGTCCACCAGGTGAGGGAAGTCCTTTCTGATCTGATGAATATCTCCAGGAAGTAGCTTCAGAGTAACCCATAGCCCTAGTAGATGCAAGCCACAAGAAAGAAAAATTAAATGCTATCTTTTGTACGGATAAAACAAAAAACTGACGAGCACAAAAAGCTAAAAAACAACTTTATATTTCTAAATGTCAACTTATTCTATTGCTAGAGGGTGTTTGTACTTAAGTTTCCACAGTTAAATAATTGGTCTGAAAAAGAGGGTGCAATGGTTGAGAGCGCACAATATGAAAGTGAATAAATCTGGAACAAAGGGACTTCTATGGGTCATAATTCTCAACAGTTTAACATCAATGAAGCAGCACCACTTTAGTAGGAGGAAGTTATTTTTTCAGTTTATTGAGCGAACCGCCTGATGTGCCAGTTCTTGCGCTGAAAACTACAACAGAGGGCGGCCGTTTCTCAGCCTAAATATTCTCACGGGAAGCACAAAGAGGCAAAAAAGACTTTCAGTGCCTTTTGAACTGGATTTTTGGGTTAAATCAGGTAAGAAAAAGTGATAAACCAGCACAGAACTGGCTATAACAAAATCTGACTCCAGAAAAATCACACATGTATACATTTTCAGTAGGGATGCACCGATATGAAATGTCCGATACGATTTTTTAAACTAAGAAATCTACACTTTAATTGTATCTATTAATCAATAAATATTCTTTTTATTGGATTTTGAATTAACATTTTTCCAATAGTCTTTTCTTACTCTGACTCTTTCTAACCCTAAATATTAGAAATGATCCTTTAAGAACAACAGATTAACATTGTCAATGATCAACAACAACAGTCATTATGCGTTTAACTTCCACTTTAGAGGCCCCATAGGGCTGAGCGTTACAGGCCTCTTGCTGGTTTTGATTCTGCATCTCTGCATTGCTCTTCCTCTCAGTGTGAGCCTATGACATTCATCAAAGTTAATCTTCATGTATGCCAATGTGGTCGAAGCATACATGTCAAATCATTGATAAAATCCAGTCAGCCTCAAAAGATGGTGCCCCTTAATCAACAGCTGCATTACTGAGATTATGTTGTCATGGTGATGGAGGAAATTATTTATATTGGTTTTATAAGACACACACTTATTCTTAGGCATCATAACTCTTTCAGTGACATCCCAATATGTAGGTGGTTGCACAGCTTGAATGTACAAAGGCACAGATGTGACCAAAAAACAAAAGTGATGTGCAAAATGTGGGTGAGGACCAAAAAGTGAGTCATGCTGAGGTAGACTATACTTTTAATGTTCAGATTTTGAAGCATATACTAGTTTATTCATACGAATTGAACAGAATTTAAAACCCATGCTCAAGGGGCTTTTAACTAGTTTGACCACGTATCAACAACACAATAAAGAATATATTACTCCGTTTCATCAACATTACCTTGGCCCTTGTGATTGACCTCTTTGGCCGTGATCACTTTGTTGATGACCGTCTGGAGGAAGTCGTTCTCCCCAGCCACCCTGGGTGAAAAACGGGAGATGTTCAGCTGCTTGTGGCGAATGATGGCGTCATCCAGCGCTAGCCTGCAGTATACGCACACAAGACAGGCAAACAGCGCACAGAGGAGGGGCCGGACCACAAGAAGGAGATGGAGAAGAAGGTGGAGATAGAGATGGGGCCACAATGTGATGGAGGGTGAGGGGTGAGAGAGACATAGAGAGACAGAGAGAGAGAGAGACACACACACATCGAATAGTGATGCCAATACGATGACAGACACAAAGCCACTTGTTAGCAGTTTACAGTGAGGCAGGATGGGTAATGACAGAAACACAGAGAAATCATTGTTTAGGAAATGATGGTGCTTGCTTGGTCAGCATTTATGGAGCAATTGCAGCTAGAAAAAGCTTGGCACTGCCCGCAATGCAACCCAAGCAGAAATCTGAACTCCCAGGCTGTTGCACCCAAAATGCATTTAGTCAACATAATGCTTTCACCAACAATGTTGATTATAGGACTAGTTTAGAGCTGGGGGCCAATTTGCTGGCGACAACTTTAGACAATTTTATGAACCTGCTTGTTTTCTCCAGCTCCAAACTAGTACCCAGTTAAGCCATGTGTAGAGACCAAGTGATGTGTTAATAGTGAATATGATGCCACCACAATTAAGTGAGTAAAATAATAATACTAATAATAATACTAATAATAATACTAATAATAATAATAATTTCCATTTATATATCACTTTTCAAGACACCCAAAGTGCTTTTATTATATGTGTAATGGCAGGGAACAATAATACCCTACAACATGATCACAAATGATGAAAATGGATACTGAATATAATACACTGAATGAGTGGGGAGAAAAGCTTAACTATTGTGTGTTGCATGGTTCATAATAATAATAATAAAACAATGGCCACATGAGACAGCAAGTGGTCTTTTGGCATCCAGCCAAAAATATTTTGGTGAAGCCAGCACCAAATAACACCACCGGACATTCATTCTTTGGCTATTTTGACAGTATTAAACTAGCTTCGAAGTTAACCGAGTTTGCTTTGAGATAAAGATGTAAACTTTTAACAAGTCTCTCATCTTCAATGTATTTGTTTTATAACAGTTTTGATCAGGAATGCCAGTAGTTCTATCAACATCTTTACGTCACTTATGGTTTCTGATAGAAGCCCCCCATGGGTAATATTTGTACCTCTTAAAAAACATTAGCAATTTAAGTTTTATTTGCAAATCCAGACACACTTGAACATAAATAACCCTTTGTAAGGCCCACTATTCTCTTCACACCGCGAGGCTCTAATTTCCATGATTAATGCCCGTAGATAAAGCCGTTAAGTGAGGTGCTCCGCCTGTTAAACTGACCCTATCTGAAGCATTTCCAATTATGCAGGAAATCACGTTAAGAAAAACGTTATTCGGCACTCTAGACGGCCGTCCTATGCGAATGGCAGGAGTTAATGAGATTGTCTTAATTGAGTCAGTGGGGAATAGTCAGGGCCGGTACTGTCTTTAAACTCTCGGCTAATCAGTTGTCAGGGATTCAAGACAGTAAAAAAAAGAGAGGAGATACAACTGCTGTGACATGAAAAGCCAACTCAAAATTGTGTCACCTAAAGGAGAACAATGCAACGCAGAAAAAATGATATACTAAAGGTAGTTGGTAACTGTACAAGCAAAAACAGATACTTCCATTTCTTGGAGCTCACACCATTCTGTGAAAGCCTGTTGACAAGCTATTCTCACAAACAGAATGTTGGTGCACTCATTCTTGCAACCACAGCGACTCACTTAGCAGCACAAGGACTCAGACGTTGCTTAATTATAGTAAAGTTACATTGCTCTCCTTTAAATCATCTTTCTTCTTCATCCTGATGCTTGTGGTTTGAACATCAGGAGGTTTGCCTAGGTAAAACTAAATCCATTGGGTTGATTTAATAAGGTTTAATGAGTTGATGATTTTTCGTAAACTACGGGTACGCTAATCAAGTGCCAAGTATTCAAAAACTAACTTTGAGAACAGGTTTTGTGATGATATGCAAGGTTGGATGTTTGAGCTGTTGAACAATGCACTTACGGTTGAAATGGAATAAAGTGCTGCTTGTCTTCATCGTCCATTTTGCCGGTTATAATGTCGGTGACGTCCATTACTGAGAATAAACAACAAAGAGGTTAATTAGCATGTTGCAGTATATTGGTGCAGAGAAATAATCAGGATAATGTGCAAGTGTTTAGAGAAGTGTAAAGAAATGCAGTCTCTTTTCAATTCTGACATAAGCCCATTGCCTTTATCTTCCTGTTAGAAACAATGTTCGCCTGGTTTAGCTCCACAAACCCGATCTCAGCGTCACCGAGTCTGTCTGTGATTTGCATGAAGAGACAGAAAGATGTGAGCAGCCAAAAAACACTGATGAACCGGTGGGGAGAACCAGCCATCAAAAATATACAGTATAGTTTTAAAGTAGACAGGACTGTAATTATATTATGTTTTTTTTCCCTAAACACTCACTTTGCATTTTGTAAACTCATGAATATGAACGAAATTCACCTAAATACTACAACAACACATATTCAAAAGTCATTGCTTTTGGCAGATAGAAAAGCAACATTAAACCAATAAAGCTGTTTTAAAACTTAATTACCATCTGATTAAAGACGGCTTCGGATCCTTGGCACTAGGAGTGTGCCAAGGATATATTTATTTTTGTTGAAGAATCAGGAATCATTCAGATCGTGCTGTGAAATTTATATCAGATATACAAGTAAGTAAGTAATACTCACAAGTGATTATTTCACTGGTGCATGAAGTGCTTTGACTGAATTTAGTGTAAAGGAAAATTAAGTAAACAATGAAGAATCGAGGATTTAAAAAATGATCTCATATGTGTCAGGATTAGCATGCACAAGTCAAATTAACTCCAATTTGAACCATGTTACAAGTCAGTAACATCAGTCGTATTAACCAATGCAATTAACCTGCAGGATTTACAATTAGGCCTCCTGTTTCTTCATACATTGCTAGAGCTATGCTTACTGTCCTTTGAAGGATTAAAACATAATGACTGACTAATCTTCTGAAAAAGGTTCAAGAATATGTCAACATCTAACAACGTGAACAAGGCTCACTACAGTAGATGGTTCTTTTTCAAACATTGTCCCTACACATGGTTGTATATGAAAATCCCAGTAGATCATGAATTTTTGAAACAGTAGGAATGGTCCACAAGGCCGAAACAACCATGTCACTAAAATCAGACTTCTTCATTTTGATGCTTGCTTTGATATTTGGGAAATATAGTGTATGTAGCCAGTGTATGAGTGATGTCAGTTGCAATGTCTATGATTGAATTTGATAGCAGAAAGTTTTAAGTATATATGGCATAATTCCTGGTAATATTTGTGATTGTTTGTGGGTTATATCCACAAACATCTCAAAACCCCTTTAAACCTTTTACAAATGAGGTTTCTTGATCCCTCCGCCTTGTCGCAGTGGCTTCAGTTCCAAATAACAAGCTGAAATCCTTTGCCTTAAGGCTTGTGCACACCTTTGCACTGATCCCCGACAGGCGGCACATCAAAGACTTCCAAGCCCCTTTTAGACCCGTGACTCAAAAACAAGCAGATACCTCAAATTGGGCTCCTCGCTGTGTCTGAGTGCAGCAGCAGTAATGATGATGTCTACTGATAAGCCTACATAATACGCCTTGTCATTTACCTGCACTTAATGTATCAGTGGGAGAAGAAGAAAGGGGATTGCATCTTCTCTGTTTGGGCAAAACGCCAATCTAATTATACAATATGTCTGGTAAGTTGCCAAGAAGAGATAAATCCAGCTAATTTGTTTCTTCACTTTTAGTTAGAAATCTGAGTTTCGGCCAAATGCATTTATTCATCCAAGACAAGCAACTCGGCCAAAACTTACTCCGAACTGTAGAAGTGAGAATACTGGTAATTTTTCAAACCCGGGCAGCGGGGCATAGTATCAAGTTTTTTTTAAAGGGGCCATACTATGCCAATATGACTTAGCTATCTCCCATGTTATAAAGTTATTTGTTTGAATATAGACCCTTTCAAAGTTTGTAAACAGAATGTTCTAAATTCCAGAATGGAGGAAACTGGAGGCAAGTCCATAATGCTTCAATGGAGAAATTAGCATTATCCATAAAATATCACAAAATATGAGAAATCAAGATAGTCTGACAACCACTCTGCTACATGTAGGTAATGTCAGAGCCTGATTAGGAAACAGCTCATGTTGTATGTGTATTTAATATACACATTAGTAACAGACTTTTGGCTAGAGGCAAAATTCTGGATTTTTTAGGTTTTACTGGACAAGTCCTTACAGAAATGTTGATGACCACAATAGTGTTTTTCATTCTATGTTCAGAATTATTCTATCCCTCACCAGAAACACTACTTTTTTGTAAAGTGAACTCACTTTTGCTCCAGTCGCCTCCATTCCAGAATTTTGAACATTCGATATGAGGGTCTATATCTATATCATATATGCTGAAGAGCTGACCTTCTCAGGAGCAGCAAAAGCTCATTTCTACATTTCTATATTGATAGGTGAAGAATCCCGACCTTGCTACTATAACTTTTTTAGTTTGCATTGGCAAGTGGGAGTGGTCAGCAGGGAGAAAGAGGGCCTTGAAGGTACATTTTTCAGTGAGTGAAAGCAAAAAAAAAAAAATCTAAAATGTAAAAAATCTAGCGGTAAAAAATGTATTCAACCCTTTCTATATCACTGTGATTCAAGTCAAGTGCAGTATTTTTAGAACAATGGAGCTGAGCCTTTGTTTAGTTGTTTACCTGCCACTCCAAAGGGTCTTCTCAGCCCTGACGTCAGCTTCTTTGTGTTGTTGTCCCGGAGCTCCATACGACCCACTCTTACAATCTGACACACAAAACTGATTTTCTCTCTCTTCAGATCTTCGCTGCCCAAGTCCTGACCAAAATGAAGAAAATAAAAAAGCATTAATCAGGCATACCATTATGAGCACCTGCCTAATATTGTGTTTGTTGGAACACCCCACAAGAGCTGCAGTTATTTATTTATTTATAATTATTTATTTATTTATAATTATTATTATTAAGTAATCACAGTTTGGCCTTTGTCAGAGTCTCTCAAATCTTGGCATACACAAAATTGGGGCCTTTATTTGGCCTTTTTGGGTTGCGGGTCAGTCTCAATATTTTACTTAACAGTTTGCAATTGTTTATTTTTTACAGTTCTTACAGTGCATATCCTCCTCAAGGCATATACAAGTGCCTTAAAACATTTAGATAAAGGCCTGCACTACAGGCCCAAAGACTATCATCAGAATAAATGTGTCCAATTTCCAATTTAAACAAGCCATTTTGTGTCATTCACTTTGACCTCTGCTATAGAACGAATAGTATAACCATACATTTGATTGTTAAAACTGTAATAAGGACAAACTTTTGCGACTTTGACTACAACTCCATTTCCTGTGGGCTATCCCGATCCAAAACCGCTCGAGTGCCTCTCCCCCCACATGAATGATGACCCTGCTGCCCTTGGGCTTTCATTAGATAGAGGTGACTGGCTCAGTAAATACATACAGCCCGGAGAGCGATTTTGGAGAGAGCTTAACAAATACAGCTTCTGCAAACAGGCTCCCACATGCCTCATAACATGGCTGAATAAACACTACCACAGGCCAACGGACGCACACGCGCATACACAGACACACAAAGAGACAGAAATACTCTCACCGTGAAGACAGCCCGGAGATTGTGGAGCTGGTCGATGTCCTTTACCAGGCCTGAACTGGACCATTTCACCAGGTAGTTTTCACTAAGAGATATACAACAATTAAGTATCCACCAATTATACCTCTGCTTCCTCTACATGGCATGGTACAAGTCAGTTTAACCCAAGGATAATATAAAATGATATCAGAGAATATCAGCTTTTGGTTCCAATAGTGTGAAAAAGTTACTATTAGCAGTATTTGCTTTATCTGGGTGAAACTGATCATAATGCTATGCTGACTAATGCTTGCAATATAGGTTTCAATGTTCATGAATTAAAGGGTATATACAGTTTTACATCTTTAAATGAATATCACGCTTGTAAAGCATTATTATTTATATAATCAGCATGTTACTGTACCAAACTGGTCTATTGCTTCATATCAAAGCAAGCAGATAAAGCATATAATTGTATGTTATTCAATGTTCAGTTTGCACTATGAGCAACTTCAAAAATTAAAAAGAACACAAAAGTTTGAAGTGACTAAGACATGCAGTGATACCTGATAAACTTGGACTCGATCGGGTCGTACAGTGACATTAGCACCTCAGCGTCTTCTCCAATCTTACAAACCACATTCTTCAGAGTCACAAAAAGGGCAAACGCTGGTGTCGAGGCAAACTTTGCCTGTCTGGTCAGATCGATATTCTGCTTCTGAGACTGTGGGAGGAAAGAAATGTTATTATGGGAAAAGTATACATTTTAGTTTTTATCCCCAACAAAACAAAAGTAATGATGTCCACAGTGCTCTGAGAAGAAACAATGCATCACAACGGTTTGTATCAATTGCCAGGCGAAATGTTTCTGCCTGTCACAGCAAAGAAAAGTGCGCGCTTGACTCTAGTGAGCTTTTGTAACATGTAATTAGAAGTCACATACTTAAGCATGTATAAGATTCAAAGAATATGATAACCAGAAGGATGTATGACTTTATTGTAAAATCTTCATTTTTAAGTAAATAGACACAGGACATCGCCAACAAAATGCAAAGGTTTCTGCAATTATCATATTTTCAGGGCGTATGACATATTACCTACAACCATGTGCTTTGTAACAATCCCAAACAAAAACGGGTCTTCTATATTGAAATAAAATGCCTTTCTCATCTTATGGTCACTTTAGAAAAATGCATAAAAAGCAGTAAAAAATAAAGCAGGCTGACTTTGCAATTCTCTGAACACCCTTTGAAAATGTGCCGGGGCAAAAACATTAATATTTATCATTGTGACCTGGACACTTCCTTAGTGGCCATGCATATGCAATAAAGACCCCTGGATGGAAAAGGTCATAAAAGATGAGACCACTCATAACTGCAGGCCACTTAGCACCTGGCACCTGCTACACGTTGCGGTCTGACATTAAGGTGAGGGATGCCATTGATGAGCAAAGTAAAATAGACCGTATATATCCTGGAAAGTGAACTATAACATGGTGGTTCCTTTGAGAGTCTAGTTTGTAAAGAAAGTCCCATTTCTCCTCCTGTTCAAGTAAACATTCATCTGTTTTTGATCAAATCACTCAATACTTTAAACCCACTTGCTCCTGCTTGCTTTGACCTACAAAATCAACTTTTCTTTGTAGAAATTGGCCTGTTGCTTTTGAAATCGGAATATGGCTCATGAACTCATGTACTAGTCAATGTCAATGATGCCTCTAAATTTTGGATTTCCATAATATATTAACTCTCTGCCATCAAGTGGTTACTTCTAGGAAACTGCAGAGTAATATTGTGCAAAAAATATTTTCAACCAGAGTTTTATTTGTGCTGTATTTCCACATTTCTCTTGTGACAAACTATCTTTGACCATATGACATAAATTTTGTAGGAAAGGTAATTGTCCATCAACACACATAAATAAATAAACATAGTGAGACAATGAGAGGGATTCACTAGATTAATTTTTACCTTCTCCTCTTGAATCCTGTCTTCAATTTGTTTAGAGGCGGCTTCATGAGCTCTAAACAGACTGATGGTGCTGGTGATCTCCGGATCCAGAATATTGCCATCTTTGTCTCTGACCACCAAATCAAGACCCAGATATCTTAAAAAAAAAAAAATATATATATATATATATATAAAATAAAAAAATCACACATTAAAATCATCAAGTTGCAAAACGTTAGAGAAATTGTGAATAGATAGAAATGGGCCATTTTAATTTTGAAGTAGTGTTTTACTTGGGTGAACACTTTCAATGACTCTTGAGCAGTGAGAGTGTTATGGGACTTGATTAGACAAGCTCAGAAATCAGGGTAAAACTGTCAAATCACAGAGCTATTATATATAATATTGCTGCATGTAATTGTGTAGTGGAAAAAAAATAATATTCACTGAGATTTTTTTTTTTTTTATGGTTTTAGTTTAGAATTAGCATGCTTATATAATGTGTACAAGTCTGAAGAAAATCAAGATTAAACCATCAAGTCATAAACAAGATAAAAGCAATAAACCCAAACTAAAAGTATGTAAACCAGGTCTAAACCACTGATCAAGCAGGACTAGAAACCACCAAACTAAACCAGGACTAAAAGTGGGTTAGGGTTAAACAGAAACTACGACTAAGCCAGAACTAAACAACAAAGCTCACAGAAATCTCAGCATGTGGACAGTGTATGCCCCTTTCACCTCATTTTTTACTAAAGCAATATTCTCTCTGCTCCCAGCTTTCTTTCAAGCACTGCTGTTTTGTTCCACTTTTTCTTTCATGAGAGCGAATAGGAGCACATAACAGCAGGAGGCCAACATACGGTCCAAGAATTTCAGCATTTTCACCCCTCCCTGGTCACTGCAGAGGCAAAAGCCATTTCTCCAACTGCCCAGCTGCAGGTATAAAGTTTCATCACACCAAAATGGATCTACACTATTTTCATTTTTACCTGATTTCTAGGTTTGTTGCTGAGACAGAAGGGCCTGACATTTTGTGATGGAATATAGTAGACTGAGTGAAATCCTTCCACTTTTTTGCTCAAGTTAAACAATGGCATTTCCTATTGACTGGCACCACTGACCCGCTCCTACTAGGACCATTTCTTCTGTGATGGATTTGAGAGTAAAGAATATATACTGCTAGTGCTGTACACAAGCGCTGTAAGATTCAACTGTGACAAAATCACTTCAACTAAACCCAAACTAAACCAGCGGATATTCAGTGCTAAGCCAGGTCTAATTAATGACTAAACCAGGCTTAATTTATACTAAACCTAAACTAAACCAGGTCTAAATCTGGCTTTGTTCGTTTGACAAAACCATAACAATATTATACATTTATCTTTGTTAAAAATAGTTAAGCTTCTCACTGGATATTTCATTATTTTTAAGATTACAGTGATTCCAATTCTGATGTCCAAGGCTGAAACCATGACCAGATTTAGACCATGTCTAAATACAGTACAGACATGGACTAAACCAGAACTAGTGCACATGTGTAGTAGTGAAGGACAAGCCCGAGATCCTCTAGAATTGATTCTCACTTGTTGCCGTAGTCGATCTTAGAGGTGACTTTTTGTTTTAGTTCGGTGAGCTCGTCCTGAGGGAGCGTGCCCGAGAGGATCTGGGAGCGCCATTCGATGAGGTCGTAGATCATGTCCCGAACTGTGTTGAACATCTCCCGCTTGTCTCCCTGACAGAGGACACAGAGAACAAGTTTAAGTCCATAGCGACGAAGAAACAGAAAATGCAAGAAACAAAGCTTCAAACGAACTAACTAGTGTCATAATTGTATTTTAAATGCAATGTGCAACTTGCAATCTGTATGGTCTCAATTACTCTATTTTTCTAAATTATTTAATTATGATCTTTATGAAACATGCATAAGAAAACAGTTTTCAATATTTAATGTGTCAATATTAGACAAACAGACTGAACATTAAAAGTACCCCGAGTCCGTTTTGGGTCATGCCACCACGATTTGGAACCCACTGACTTGTGTTGCAGAGCATGCACAGATGACAGATATAACAGTATTTTCAAGTAGACTTTGCATTAGATCAAGGTCAGTTATAATGCAAACTATAACTCATAATTCTAAATAATTTTACATGTAAATTATACATACATACATACACTTTAGCCGTCAATGTTTAGGTCAAACATTATTTGATATAGCCCCTAACTTAAATTGTATCTACCTCATTAAGTACAATGTAATACACTGTGTATCAAACTGTAATAACTTTACATTGTACATACAGAATGGTTAGGGTTAGGTACAACGTAGTTACCAATATTACAGTCTGTCACACTGTATTACATTGTACTTAATGAGGCAGATACAATGTAGTTAGGGGCTATGTCAAATAATCAATGTTTACTTTTATATTACATCTAGACTCAACACAGGCGAGTAGGAAAAAATAAAACTTAACATAAGGTTGGTTATGCACATCAGAAAAACTATTCAATCCATATCAATTTGTGGTGTTCGAGCACTCCGGTTCTTGTTATCCAACAATAAGAATTCTGATTGAATGGCAGCGGCTCCATAGCAATGAAAACGTGACAGAATCCTTTTCTCCACAGACATACACTGTACATGTTGTTCAGCAGAAAACCAGGGTTGTTTACTAGCCAAAAGAATGTATTCTGTCACCTTGGATTCTGCTATAGTGGCATTGTGACAGGCTCAAATCAAAAGCATGCATGCAATCCCCAAAGACTGGCAAAAATACAAGGAGAAAGACAATGGCTGCTTCACTTCAACACCGTATATATATATGTGTACAATAACTATATTGAATATTGTGATAATGATATATCTGGGAATATTGGGATAGCTTTTTGACATACATTACATTGCTTAACTAAACTCTAAAGTCTACACAACGGTGAAGGTTGTCATTCATCCAGGTAGAGGTCATTCTGAAAGTTGAAAAAGGGCATCTGGACAAGGTTTTGATTGTTGAAAAGCTTTCATCTGCCAGTCCAGCAGACTTC
>JAVQKC010109531.1:0-13797 GCA_036025475.1 Philypnodon macrostomus | reverse complement strand
TTAGCTACGACTTTGAACGTTAGCCTATATTAGCATTGACGCCGCTAATGAAACGGGACCTATTCTGCCCTGCAATGCCTCGGCTTCGCCGGCTTCGGGCATCACGGAGGCAGTGTCTTGAGCCAGCGGCTCGAACCGATACGGCTCAGGCCCGCTGGGCTCCACAAAGTCTCCCTCAAACTCCGGTGAAGGAGGTGGAGAAAAATCCTCCACCTCAAAAGAACAACAACTACCATCACTCTGGCCACCACTCTGGTCACTCTCCATCTTTCGAATTATGCTAGCTGTCACTGTCACTGTCACTCTGTCAGTAGCAAACCACACCTCCGCCTAACCCCCCTGCTCATCCCCCGCACACTTGGGCGTACCCCTCTGTGTCTTCGGCCCTGCCCATTTTTGTGGATTTTTAAAAAATTGTCTGGGGGCGGAGTTAGCCTCTTACAGGGGGGTTAGCTCCACTTTAAGAAATAGGAATCATAATAAAGGATTGAGGTCACACTTTATTTTACATAGCCCCTAACTACATTGTATTTATGTAATACACTGTGTAACAACCTGTAATAACATGTAACTACATTGTACCTAACCCTAACCATTTTATAGGTACAATGTAGTTACATGTTATTACAGTTTGTCACACAGTACTTAATGAGATAGATACAATGTAGTTAAGGGCTTTGTAATATAAAGTGTCAGCAGGATTAATTACCTGAAAAAGAGGATTGTTTTGTGTGCAACAACATGGTATTAAATAGACCCAGTAGCTAATAAAGTGGCACCAATGTGGTCTTCTGCTGTTGTAGCCCACCTGCTGGATTGTTTTGTAGTGATCAAATCAGTCTTTGACCTCAAACATCAACAAGGCACTCACTAGTGGAATTACACTCAAGTTCAAGACTTTTTTGTTCTGTGTCAATTATCAATTTCCTTTTGTGATTCATATACTGAATTTTATTCCAACATAAACCTGTTCTTGTTGAGCCTTAAGCCTGGCTTTTGCCTCTTGGTCTTGGTCCTGGTTTTGATTTGGGCCTGCTGTTTTGTGAAGAGTCCTCCTTCGCCATCTCTCATCTCCTGCCTATCAACAGCCCAAACCCAAAATTAGATCATTGTGGGAGTAAAACCTGCTCAGCTTCCCCTCAAGATGACATAAAAGTGAATACATCTTTTTTGTTCATCCCTTTTCCAAGAGCCGAGAAGAAGCACCCTCCCACACGACAGACTGACATTGTGTTGTTAAAATAAGAGGCATCTCAAAGGAATAAGCCCACCTGAACCTCCTACAAATCCAAAATTCAAGTGCTGACTTTCAGAGGTATACTGGTAGTTATTGTTCAAAATAGTATTACTCAAGTAGAAAAACTAAAACGAAAAAAAAAAAATATATATATATATATATTTTGGTCACACTTTATTTTACATAGCCCTTAACTACATTGTATCTACCTCATTAGGTACACTGTGTAATAAACTGTAATAACATGTAACTACATTGTACATACAGAATGGTTGGGGTTGGGATTAGGGTTAGATACAATGTAGTTAAGGGCTATGTAAAAAGTACTCATGTATGACTATGCCAAGTAAAACACAAAGCATTTCACATTAGAACTACTGTTTGAAGTACAGTTCAAGTAAATGTAACAGATTTTAGCATGTCTGTGACAAGTGCAGCTTCGAGAAGGCCCTGATCCACCCACTATTGGCCAGCTGTGACTCCGGTTAATCTGTTGAGATGAAGCCGGCAGATGAAGCCGAAACAGATGTTGAGATGGGAAGTTTTGGGAACAGATTTAAGTGACATCAGGCGGATGTTGACTTGTAATAAGTCGAGAGAAGATGAAAACAATACAGCTATAATTGACACACTAAAAAAACACTAGAAAAAAACACAAGAGAGTGGCATGCTGCATGCCAAGGATTAAGCACACAGACAAACACGCTTTGGTTTAGAGGAGGATGGCATTGTGACATCTGGTTAATGGCAACTCGGGTCAACTTGATAGGACCCAAAAGTGAGTAAATTGTGAAAAAGGTTAGAATAATAAAATAATAATAATAAATAATCAGGGATAAATATTGGCTTATGTTCAATGCACCTGAACCTTTAGGACTGTTTAATATCCTGCCAAGTCCTAATATACAAGTGGGATTTTTAAAGAAAATCATGCCCAGATACCATCTCATCCCTAAACAGACAAATTGCTCTTATATCTCGCAGTCCAAATCAACAAATGTGTAACGTTCACAAGCTTATGGACAATGGGAAGAAGCTTGACTACACAGAGAACCCTCTATAACAAGGGGAGGATAGACAAATTTCACTCAAAGAGACCTCCTTGCTGTAGGAACACTAATCAGTCATAATGTATAAAGGTTCTAAATGTGCATATCCTTCTCAAGCACTGGCCGGTCTCATCTCCTTGTTTGTTTACTTTGAGGAAGATTGCGTAAGGCATTGGGGCAGTTTGGGTCTGACTCTTGCATAACAGCACCAACTGACACTTGGTTTAGTATGATTTCTGTTGGATAGATGTGTATTTTATTTCTCAGCTTTGGTTTGACTAATGCTGTGATGTTTCTCTGCTGTGATGTAAGTGTGAGGAGTGTTAAGTATTTCAGTTAGTCATCTTCATGCTGTCTGAAGGCTGCCAGAAATGCTATGTTGTGTTTGTTAATCTCTTTGCAAGTGGTAAAGTGTATTCTGTATTATTGCTAGATAGGGCTAAAGGCACGAACCCCAGCCACAAAGGGTCAACATGGGATATTCGTGGGTCAACATGCAGAGCATTTATCCCTGAACTAGAAGATTCCAGATTTCCCCCAACAATCTAAAACATGCTGACCTGACCAAGATCTGGAGATGGGTCCCAGGATGGGAAATTTGTATGCCAGTTTAAAACATACATATTCAAACTAACGATAGTTTTAAGCCACCCTTCCATTAGGTCACTCAGTCCCCTTCTGGGAAATGCCTCCTTGAGCACAATTACTGAGAGTTTATGGGCCATGCGTCTTCAGGAAGTGTTCACATTTTCACAAAAGACCAGGAATGCATCAGTCCCATTGCCAAAGCGACAGCAGTAACAGCTAAGGGAACTGTCAGTTCTGAGCCAGTATCTGTGACGGAGCAAATCCTTGGGTCCGATGATAGTGTAAATCTTTGGAGGATAAAGCTGCTGTCTCACTGGAGCACGTCACCCTGGCTGTGATGGTGTGAGGAGGTGGACAGAGCCTGCAGCCACTGTCTTTTAGCAGAGATAACGACAGACATTACATGAAGAGCTTAAGTGACTCAAGTGGTCTGTGGGCAGTTGTATCTGGATTTTGGTCTTGGTTTGTGTGGGCGATGATGAAATCAAAGTAAATTTAAAATCAACCAAAATGGAACAAAATTGGCACAAAATGGTCCAAGGTTACACAGTTTTTGTCCTATTAGATAACCCATATATTTCAAGGTGAATTGTTGCATCTAAATTGCCCTATAGTTAATGAATAAGCGCTTTGGGGGACCATGACCCTATAGCAGAAAGTGTTTAATGAATAAATGTTTGTAGTTTGATTGTGCATCTTTTTTTAAATAGATTGGTCTGTGTAAACAAAAATAGGATAATTTGGTGATTTGGTTTACAGATTATTATAATAATAATAATGATAATTAATTATAATGCAGAGTGGGTGAAATAAAGCATTAGGCAACTCTTTGCTTTAACAAACCTTCAGTCAGTGTGATCCTAAATGAGTTGTTGTGGGGTGAATGAAGCTTCCTTGCAAGGATGAATGTCCCCATTCTCGGGACAAGTCACAGGTCTCGCCAAAACCACAAATTGCGTTTAAACAGGCTTTTACAGAGAGTGCTCCAAGAAATAAAAAGTTGTGAAACTAATGCAGACCTGGTGTTTTTGTGGTTAAACAGTAGCTTTATGATCGTCTAGACTCTAGAGTCTATATATAAAGTCTATATTCTTTGTGTTTTTACTGTGGACAGTGCTATTCTTTGAAACTGTAGGGGCAGCTCTGTGAAGGTGAAATGTGACCAAAACTGTGAAAAGTTGCATATACCTCATAAGAAGTAAAGTGTACAGTGACCATGAGTGATATAGTTATTGCAGTTTGTAGCCGTTATCCTAACCACACATACAGCCGAGTGCCAATGTTGAGAAAACAGTGTGGGAGTCAAGACCACAATTGGGGTGACTATAGAAAAGGATTGCACAACTTTGAGACACTGAGCCATTTGTTGATAGGACAATTAGCACAAACTGTACAGCTCTTCACATGATCTCAGTCAGAGCCGTGACAATAAGGCTCTATGTGACTGCACTGATAACATCTATTCAGGACGAGATGCATCATAACAACACCGAGAATGCATTCTGCAAGCTGCTCTTTCCTGATTTTGGGAATTTATTTCATGGATATATATATAGGTAAAACAATGTTACATGTAAAAATCGATTTATTTTTGGAGTACATTTTTTTGCTGTCAAGGGTGTCTGTTAGCAAGAGAACTCAACAAAACCATAACTCATCAAAAATGGTAGCATAGTAAGAGATACTAACCCCTAACAAAAGGGGGTAAAGGAATAAAGGATCTGTTTTAGTAGATTCCTGAGTTTAGAGCTATGAGGTCCGGGCACTATATCTTGCAGGATGGGGGCAGTGCCTTGTTGGAGGTCTGTGCTCTATGAATGCCTTGAAAAAATCCCTAATACACACAACTATACCTTAACATAAGGTGACATCAACACAATGCACAGACCAACCCAAAACTCAAACAAGATTAAAGTCAGATTAAAGGTGTGTCTTAACAAAGACATAAACATATAACAGTTGCAAGTACCTCTTTGACAGTACCAGATCGGCGTCCACTTGAGACAGAAGGGAGCATTCCGAATAGCGGCAGGTTTTAGGGGCACAATATTTTGGATGGCTTTTGGAAAAATGGAAATAAAGACATCAATTATACAAACGCAAATAATTGTAAAAGAATTAATAACTCTCTTACCCGCGGCTGTGTGTGTTATCTAACAAATGAAACGTCCCTCTGTCTGTGTTTTCAGTTCTGTGTGTGGCACAGAAAATAAAAGACCTGTTACCAAGTTACAGAATACAATAAACTCTTGGCTTTATTGTTTTGTTTCTCACAACACTGCCCTATTCTCAGCCACGAATGCTCCTCTCTCTGAGCTAGAGGAAGTTACCTACTGCTTATGTAATCAAACACTTTCTAATTTGTCATTTACATTAATACCTTATCTGCTGATATCCACAGTGGCAGCAGTGTTTGATGGGGCAGTGCTGTAGTAAAGAGGACTGAAGGTGATTTCTAGACAGGATCATGCACCTGGGCACTACACTGTTCAACCCTGCTTAACAGGAAATCTAAGAAGCTTAGTGCACTAATGCCCAAATGGCCCCAGGTAGCAACAGTGACAACAAAGGTCCTTCAAAATGATTCTGGAAAAGGTCCTAAATGAAAGAAAATCAGCACGAGAATACGAACTTAAGAGGCACAAAAGACTTTACATGACACTTGAGTAATTACAAAACATTTTACTTCGAGAGTCATAAAATGATCAGCAGTGACAGAACAAATATTAAATAATGTATAATTGATATATCCATAGGTCTCTCTTATACGAGAGAAGAAACTCGACAGTCCCGTCTGGTTTCAGAGGCAGGCCAGTGAAGAGCTGCGTTGTTGACGCTTTATTGTTCTTCAGCACAAAGGAACGTCTCCACGTCGCCAGCCTGCGCTAATCCACAGACCCTCTCTGACAACATGTGCAAAGGACAATAACAGTACTGTGTTTGAATTGAAAGAAATATAAATCGACAAATAGACATTCTTCTTGTGACCGCACAAAGCATATCTGATGCAGCAACAAGCAATTGTTGGGTACCTTGTTGGCGTGTTTTAAGGACGGATCAACATCTCATTTTACGCACATTTTTAAGACTCATTCGGATGCCATCACAGGAGGCATCATGCAAAGTCCACAGATGCCTCGCTCTGAAAACAAAAGACTCGTGTGTATCAGGTGTCAGCATCCTTTAAGGTGCGGAAGTGCTGAGAGTTTGTCCACTTTCCCCAAAGCAGCAGCGTTTTCGACCCCTTTCAACCACTCTTTACATTTCCTCACAACAGTCTCATCCACATCCCCGTCCTCATCTTCGTACTCTACATCATCGTACTTGTATTGGTCATTTAGCAGCGAGATTTTCACTATAGCGGTGATGTCTTGCTCCAGAGGCTCGGGTTTATTTGTAGGAACACATCCTTTGCTCCCTTGCGTCTTTTTGGACGGACACACTCGTCTGTGCCGAAAGTCCGCTGCGGCGCAACACTTCTGCTGTTTGGCCATCATTTGCTTTTCTAAGTTGCGTTTTTGAATGACAAGTATGGCTTCTGGTGTGAGACTGAGAGTAAACTGGATGTCCTTCTTGGCTTCGTCCTTGCCCTGTTTCGCCGAGTCCATGGAAGCGGAGCGCCTGACCACTTCGCATGTTTCCTGAGGTTTGGGAACAGCCAGCCACGAACACTTTACCTGAGATTCGTCCTGTTTCTGAACGGGACTTTTGCTTTTCTCTTGTTGAGGTTTTCTCCCCAAGTTCCGTAGGTTTGATGATGTCCAAGACGACGGTTGCTTCTCCTTTTCGGACACTTTGTCTGCCCCTGGTTTGCTGGTGAGCTCGGACTGAGGAGGCACAGCTTTCTTCTTCCCGAATAAGTCCCTGCCGGGTGAGGAGATCCGCTGGTGCAGGTTGATGGGCGGAAAAGGCATTTTTACAAGCGTCTGGAAGAAATCACGGCAATGTTAGAAATAATTGTCCAAAGTGCAGATGAGGAAGCCCTGCCACGCGAATCAAGCCGTGCATTATCCAACAGGGTGACAGCAGGGCGCAGTGCACCTGTTGGGATTGCGTTTCAACTAGTGCACACACACGCTCCGCTCGGCTGCTTTATGGACTCGCCGGCAGGAAGGCGTGGTCACAGGGATAGCCAAACAAAGCTAGGAAAGAAAATATGATGTCATTTTATCAGGTCCATTTACCTCCTCCCACTCGGATACACATGGACCTGATGCTCGTGGGGTTTTCTCAGATCACAAAATAGACTTTGGTGCGTAAAATGGAATATACGTTTGAAAATGCTTTACACTTTTGACACCGGATGAGAGAAATATGACAGAGTAAATAATGACGAAGTTGTAATTGCTTTAAGTGATTGCACATATGCCTCTGTCCTTGAACTGGCAAAACACTGACACATGTATCTGTTGATAAAGAGTAGAATATGTCCCGTAACAAACCTATGAATGCTTAATTAGCTTTATCGGCGGGACACACAGAAGGGTGTATGTAAACACTGTCACATATTGACCCACTTTGTCTTTTTTTCCAGCCAGTTTCATGCAAGACACAGCGTGATCCAAATGAAAATCAATGCTTCAACATGTGTAGCTTTTAGCAGTTTATTCGACATTGCCTGAGGATGTTCATATTTACAACACACTTTCAGTTCACTCAACACATCACTATTTGCGTTGTCATATGTACTGTGCAAATGTTGAGGCAGGCTTGATCAAATTTATAGCACATTGATTTTTACCAAGTCAGTTTAAAATAAACCAGGCGAAGATGAAGCTAATCCTGGATGCACAGGGGTATCCAGATACACACTAAAATACAGTTCTTGCTTACTTACTGCTAATTTACTGCATTCTTTCACACATGACCAAAACATTTGCACGGTACTGTATTGTTATTTGAGAAACAGCCTGATAATAGCTTTTCTGTACAGTGTTCAGTCAAAATAAAAACTGCCAAATCTATTTCTCTTAAAGCAACAGAATATTCTCTTATAAGACTAAACACACAATCACTTCAATCCATTCAGTGTGCATTAATTTAACAGCATTATTTCTTCATGACATTGAACATGTTATATACGAGATATGATCATCTCAAAAGGCAATCCAGTGTTTTTGTTTTGGCACTTGGCACGGGATTGGATAATAGAGGATTCATTGTAAAAAAGGAGACAGTCTGGACGTAAACAAATTGAGTTTGAAGTCCTTCTGCTTCCTCACTTGAGATGCGCTTCATCTCCAATCCTGAAAATAGTGTACATTGAAAACCCATAACAGCGAATCCCAAAATACATTATGACTTAATGTATGCTACGGTTTACCAAGACCAACATGGTACACTTGGGTGGTTATTTGTCAAATTAGCTACAAGTACTGCTAAAGGGAGATTTGGTGCATGCAAATTCAGCAGCACATTATACAAGCGTCTAATGAAACGTATGTCAAGGCTCTTGGAGAAAAGTGAAGTCGCACAGAAATAAACAGAAATAAAAATGTAGCAAAAAAGGGAAATAAACTGCAGGCAAGCCAACAAGGAATTTACCAGTTCTTCTCAAACGGAGTTCCACTGGTGGTTCTCTGAAGTCTTTCCAGTTTAAGTCTGGATTTTTAATGCCCTGACACTGCATAGTGCAGGTTTTGGCAAAATTTACCCTGGCTTTGGCACAATTTATAACCCAATTTTAATCCTGGTTTAGACTAGTTTTAGTCCAATAAAATGTTACTTTAAAAAAGGACAGAAATGTAGTGTGACACATTTGAGAACCACTGGTGAAACACAGAACAGGATTCATGTTTCCTCCTGAAAGCCTACACCTTCTCATTGAAATAATGTGAACATCTGCACCACAGATGGGGGTAGGATGAGGTTATGAATCTTTCCGGAGGAGGTTGCCATGACAACCATATCCTCAAAGGCTACGGTGCAATGCTGAAGCGATGTGCTACATAGGAATCCAACGCAAGCAACACTGGGTTATTAGGTCATGTCTAAATCACAATGTTCAGAGGAGCATAATGAAGCGGGACTTACGGCTGCATCTGTCGGCAAATCTAATTTAAAAAGAGCAAACCTAATTTTAAGCTGCTAAACCAGTCAAGTGTATTCACCGAGATGAAAGAATGCACTAGCCAGGCAAGAGGAAAAAAACACATATTTGACATTTACATATATAATTTATATTATGAGTCAGGCAGTAGCCGTTATGCCCAGAGAAAAATCAGTTCAGACAGCGTGAAAAGAAAACCTATAGAGAAGATGCATTTTAATGGTGCTGTGAAAAAAAAGTAATTAAAAAACACATTTTACTTCTGTTAGAGGTGAATGTACACTATATAAGATGTGTCCCGGTTAGATCAAGTGTGAAAGAGTCTTCTGTAAATCGATCTTTAAATATATTAAGAGTTAAAGGCATTCATTACGTTAACAATATGCACAACAGAGTGATAAGTGCTAGCTAGAATAGAAATGTAGATTTAAGATTTTAGCTAGACTTTAAAAAAACCAAAAACAATTATTCACAGTACAAAATGGCAAAAAGAGTGTACAAACGGAGTTCTATATACAAATCCAGTTTGCATATTAGGACCGGACCTCCGTGAATCTGTGGGACGCAGGCATCCTAACTTATACACGTGGTGAAGCACTTTATCACCGCATCCCTGTGGAAATAAAATTAAGTAATGTGAGAATATGGTAAATCAGAAAACTAAGGCTTTATTTGCACACTAATATTTTGCCTGGAATAAAATGTGGCTTATTTGATCACCTGTAAAATCTTCTGTTGTATGATAATATAAGTGGCTCTGTAGATCATTTTAATATTAGAAAGGATAGAAAGCATTGGTTTCAACAGCCTAATGTGGGGGAGTGTGAGAAAGGACCAAAAAGCTAAACATAAATCATGCCCAAATAACTCATATCGTAAAAGGTGCTTTTGAGATGAATCCTGCCAAGCGTATAAAATAAATAGTGACATAATAAGGCCAGTCTGTCTTTGTTACATTGATTTGGGTGTGGCTTGTCATGAATAAGTGAGTGTGTTTTGCCGGGGAAGCCCCCATTCTTAAGGTGCTCTTTCTCCGTTTGAGGAATGATGCAATATGAGCCATCACTATAGCAACCACAGCCTTTTTGGCAACTCAGCTCCCCTTATTATATATACTACTGCTCCTCGGGCCGTCAATGTGTTGCTATGCAGACTTTGCCCCGGAGCCAGAGTCGAAATTTCAGTGGAGGAGGTGTGGAAGCTGCCAAGGTCGAAAAGGAGAATGAAGTGGGGAAAGGGGCGGGGGATATCATAACTAGACCCAATAGAGGAGGGTACTGAGAACATACACTTTTGCTGCTTACATATGCAATGAAAACAAGCAAAAACAATATCTAGACTGCTTAGTCCTGGTTAAAATCTGGTTTAGTCCTGATTTAAACCTGGTTAGGGCTTTGATGTATATTCTGTGAAGTCCTGGCAAAGGCTTGGTGTAGATCTGGCTTATACTTTAGATCTGGTTTAGTCCTCGTTTAGACTTCTTTAATGCTGGTTTATAATAGGTTTGGACCTTTCTTAGTCTTGGTTTAGTCCTTATTTAAATGTAAAGACGAGCCTTGGACGGCCATTTTTCTTTATCTAATAAGAAGTGTCTGCTCTATGCATATGATAAAATACAAGGGCTTTCCTATAGCATAATGGAAAGTGCACGCGCAGCAGGATTCACTAAGGCATTATGAAAAGTAAACAAGCTAATATACGCTCAAGTCGGCTGGGCATAATGTTAGCCAGATAAGCTATTTGTTTACATTTATAGAGCTGGAAATGGTTATTTGGTCGTTTACAAGTACAGACGAGTGTGATTAAATTGAACAGCTGCTTTGTAATAAAAAAACTAATCATTATTTTTAAAAACTGCAAATAATGAAAAAATGTATTATACTGTATACACAGAAGAGAAGGTAGATAAATGTGTACACTGTATTAATTGTGGGAAAACACAAGAACGGGATGAAATGGAGTCATAGAGTCAATAGAGTCAGTCCTAATGAACCCTAGTGAAATGTACATCTGTCTGTGTGAAGGAATTCGTGAAGGGTGGCAAAAAGAAACAGGTCTTTGTGTCGAAGCCGTATTGTTGTTAGGATTGGTGTTGGGGGATGGGGATCAAGGGCTGGTAAAGAGGGGTTGCTCAGCTGTCAGGATGGATTATAGGGTCACCCAAATACACAGGGCCCATGGAAAAGGAGGGGTATACAGGGTACATGGGGTAAAGGGTTCGGACACTAAACCAAATGAGACATAACACTGCTTCCAGCTGGACCCGCAAAACAACATCACACCTCCGGCTCGAGCTCTGGGTACACCCTACGGGACAATTTGAGAATACCACAGAACAGTGCTGGGAATTCTGTGCAAAAAACACATATACCAATTATTGCAGGATATAAACTGACAATATACCGTGATACCAAACAAAAATGTAAAGAATTTCACTTTTGTTTGAATATGTTTTGCTACAGTAAAACCTTTGAATATATTTGACAGTTTATTTATTTTTACTGATTATATATTTGTTACCACAGTACATACTAAAACATAAAGCGGGTAACATAAAGAGATTGTTATTCTTGTCACTTAATCAAAAATCTAATCAAAAATATTTACTCGATTTTAATCTCACTGAGCTTAACATAAACAGAATATAGACTGGCTAAATCATCAGAGACAGTTTTGGTTTATCGGTCACAAAGAGCATTAACATTCGGCAAGATATTATTCCATTTTGATATTACGGATGAAGCACTCCAGGCTCAGGGGTGTGAAACAACAAGCTGCCATTTGCTCGACTGTAAGTGCCTGCATTAGTTCGTGGGGGGATTACAACCATATGGTGAAGTGCAATGTTTAGAAATAAATAAAAACATGTTGTTTAAAGGGTCGCTTGTGGGTGCCTAGTTTGTTGAATATGGTGCTATATACAGCATATTATGAAGTGTTATCAGTGTAAAACAGTGTATAGGACGGAAGAAGTCAATAACTTACCGGGCAAATGGTATGTAAGAGATGCTATACCTGAAACACAGTGAACAAGCAAAGTTAATATTACAAAAAAAGACAACAGTAAACAAGACATTACAATATTGCAAAGTGCCACTGAATACCATTACATACAATTGCCCAAAATGCCCCTTTCAAAATTGCTTTGATCCAAAACTGGTTTTAAACATGTTATTACATTCTGTCTTACATTAGCTGAAGATTAAAGTTAAACCAAAAGCTCCTCATACATTCAAAGTATGTGAGGAATCCAGAACATTAGTTAACTGATTAACTAATGTTCAATGATGATCGCCACCAGTCGCTTACAAAGGCATTTCTAACCTTATAAGGAGAGAGTTACAGCAAATTATATAATACTTTCCTGGTACAAAAGTCTTTATTCAAATATTTTACCCAAGATTACAACAAAAGCAAGCTATTGTTGTGTCATAACCTCTGCATCATTGGGTATTTCTAGAACAGTGTATTTTTTTTAAATTAATATATATAAAGAGTGGTACAGGGCTGATAGCGGGGCTCTTTTTAGTAGTACTTTGAGCTGTTTTGCAGTTAATGTCCAGAAGGGGTTTTGATATATGGACCACTGCTTAGTCTTAGAAATAAGAGTTTATTCCTGGTTTTTGACATAGTTTCGTCCTGGTTTACACCATGGTTATCCTGGTTTAATTACATATTAGATCTAGTTTAGTTTTGAGTTACATCTTGATACAATATTATGTATATTTGTATAATATACATTTTCATTTGTTGATTTATCTAAATCTCACCCTAACATTGGCTATTTTTTTGTCTAATATAATGCTATTTGGAAAGTTAATTTTGTCTGAGGTGGTACTTGGTCTAATAGATTTAAGAACTATTTCTCTAGAGTCAGATAGCTGCCACACAGGACCTTCCCTGAGGCCTGGACCTTGCCTACTCCTGAGTATGTATGGGTCAGCGCTGATCTAAAAACACACCTTCTAGCAGACGTCTGAAGGGCTGCGTGGGCGTGCACTATGGCCCTGATGTCTAAAGCTAAGAAACAGCCCGTGGATGTGTGACTTGTGGTTGTCATGGAGATGCTCTGTGAATGCGATGGAAGCGAGAGAGCGACACAGGGGTGTGAAGACACAGTAGTGAAGCTGACATGGTCCTCCTGGTCAGTGAGTAAATCCACACAGACTCCCAGACCGTAATATGTGTTTGCATTTCAATCAATCAATACAACGAAACTTCCCCTCACTGCTGTGTAAATATGGTTCATTTCAAGGAAAAACCAGCAGCAGCATGCCCAGACATACCAATCAGCTCTTTTCTAAATTTAGCACTAGCAGTCATAGATTATCAAGGAGACTCATTTATATAACACAAGAAAAAGTGAGATACCTCAAAACAAAACCCTGATAGATATAATCACTAGACCTGGATTTTAAAAAGGGTATATTTTCTGAACCAGAACCACAACTAACTAATATGATTTTAAGATTTAACATTTGTTAACAATAGGATTATGTAACCCTGTCACATAATTTAATACATTTCCTATAGATCCAGATGGTGTTCCAGATTCCCACCAAACACTAAAATGAATTCAAACAAAAAAATTGTATTACTGAACAATAAAAAAAAAACACCTGCCCATCTTGCTGACAGACTAAGAAACCAACAAACCAACTGTCAGTTAACTCTGAGGGAAGATCATTTCTTATAAATTTATTTTACAAACTTACAAATTGCTCTCCTTGCAAACCCCTTGAAAACATCCCATACCCTAACAAGGCCTGTGCTGTCGTCCCCGACAGCAAAGTGTATATCGGCGAAAACGACCCCATACGTCTGCCCCGTACGTCTGCCCCATACGTTGCCCCGTACGTCTGCCCCATACGTTG
>JAVQKC010109517.1:0-19682 GCA_036025475.1 Philypnodon macrostomus | reverse complement strand
TGCAAAAATATTCTTCACAAACATCCAGACAAATCAAAAAAGTCAATTAGACCCTTCCCATGTTTGTCATGGTTTGGGGGCGGGGCCTCTTAATTGCTCGTTAACAATATAAAAACCCTTAGAAATCACACAATGTCTGATTAAGGTGCACATTGGTGCCAGTTGTGGCCAATATACATCTGGCTGTTGAGTACGCCAGCGTGGGACTAGTTAACACGATCTTTAAGTCTCTTCTGGTTGCTAGCGAACAGTTGGAAACAGAAATTCCACAGAGGTGTATTCTTCTACAATCTAATATTAATAATAATGAATAATAAAAATGTGTTTTGCTGTAGAACTATAATTTTGTGTCTACAATGTAAAAATAAATTCAGAATCTAATATAGACATGTTTACAATGACTTAGCTACTTTTGAGTCAAGTGTGAACAAAGCTGGAGTCAGTGTGTGGCGCAACAACTACAGAGCATGGTCTATCAAATTATGTTAAATTGAATCCCGTAAATGGACAGGATACAGTTATATTAGTATAGTAAAATGACAATCTAGGATCAACAATCCATTCAACCCATATACAGTCTGCAGCAGAGTACTGTTAATCATATTTTCTCCAACATTTAGTTTATGAGCTTTTCCGAACCTGACATTCACAGCTCCACATTAACAGTAAAACCCTTTAACAGAGCAGTTTATCAGAAGCCATTGTTCTGTGTGAAATTATAACCATCTTCCTCCTGCTCACAGACATGCGGAGGGAGTGTGAGCGGGGGCCCCTCCTGCGTGTCTCCGGGCGCTGGTGGCCACTGACGAAAGTGCTGCTTCAGTCTTGGCGTTTCTCTGGGCGTAGCTTTGATCAGTCCCACCTCCAGACTTCTCCTGGAGGGACGCTCGGGCTAATCACACTTCCTGTCTTTGTGTTTTATGTGCTTTTTAGACAAGCGTCAGATAGAAACTCGCACAGTTGCCCCGAGAACATGGAGATACAGCCCAGGGTTGTGCTGGAGTTTGTCTTCTCCAGCGAATTTCCTCATGAATTTTTTCCTGCAGTCTTTTTGGTTTGCCAGAGCAGCTTAAGGATAAATAGCAGTAATACCTGACGCGTGGGTTTTTAGTACGTATAGTTCTACTCCACAGTAATGTCATAATCATAAAGGTCACAATAATTTCAAAACCAGGCCACTATAGTTTTAATGCAAACCCACAGGGGAAGAAGTGGACAAAGGACGAGGCTCTTGGTTAAATAGGGGAGTAGTCTTTATGCTCTTGTCACTGAGGCAAAGACAAGCTGTAACACAGTTAACATCATTTTACATGCAGAGCAGACACTGAAGCAGATACAGCAAAGCCTGTCACCGGTGGCACTTTTCACAGAGAAATGTGTTTTGTATCTTTTCTGCACACACAGAAAAGACCATTTATGCCTGGAGCTAAAAGAGTATGAAAGAAATTGTGTTGAAAAAGGGTAAGCTGAAGGGTAGAGGAGCATCCTGTGTTCTATTTTTGAAGTCATTTCCATATGCAAGCCCACCTGAGGACAGGCTCTGCTCTGGCCAGATTTTCCATACATAGGGTTTGACAGGGACACAAACCGGATGTTCCATCTTGACACCTCCAAGACTTGGACTGATACAAGGAGAACCTGTTTCAACTTCCTTGACTTTATGTTTTCTACTTTAGCTGTTTCCTGACAGTCCCACCATGGTCAAAAGTCCCCCCGAAAATGTTATAAATAAAGGGGTCCAAAATATTGTGGTTTGGTTCGACGCAAACTTTAATGGTTGGTCGTCCAGCTTCTCAGCAAAGGGGAATGTTTGATCCTTGGCTGAGTAACTGTGGTGTCTCTCTACCCTTCCATTACCATCCAAATACATGAATGAGTGAGGTGAATTGATTTTTTTTAAATGCCCCCAGTGAATGAATGTATGTAAGTGAATGGTGTCCAAAGAGTATCCCGTTTAAGGCCCAAGTAGCTAGGCCTGGCTCCAGCCACATGCAGCTCTCTAACAGCAATGAGGAGATACTTAATGAATAGCTTAAGGGAGAAATGCATGCTTGCTTGTATTTTGTTTTAGTAGCCGTATACCGCATGGACTAACAGACTACAAAAGTTTATCTTTTATATTTGAAATTCCATAGAAAGTAACTGGTATAAAAAAAACGATATTAAGAACAAAATTACAGACTTTTTCTATATACTTCCACAATTCTAACAATGACACTGCAAGGACTAACTGAAACGGCGAGACTACACTTCTGTAAAAAACAGAAACACTTCCACTTGAAGAGCTTCTGGAAAACATATTTTTCCTTGTGTTTTCCCTCTCGTTGCTTCAAAGCCATCTCTGCCGCGCACCCCAGGGTTAATTAACATGAACCAAACAGTGAGTGATCCCGAGAAGGTTAGGTGTCACTGGGGAAGCGTGTTGTCAGTACAGAACGGAGAAGCCTGTTTTTTTTCTGCTCCAAATCATCTGAAAGTGCAGCAGAAATATGTAGACACCTTTCCAAAACTTTGCATTTCTCTTGTTAAGAGCAGACAGATTTTCAAACATGTATTCCGTGACATTCCGTCGAACAAAAGAGTCTTCCAACTTTCTTTCTCATTCGCCCACCGAACTGAAACAGCAATTCATTTTGAAGACACAATATGGTTTCAACTGTAATAAGGAATATCACAAAGTTAATCAGTGCTTTTAAAGACCCACTCTGTGAAATTGTCTCTACTCCATTCAGCTCCCAAATGGAAATGACTGGATGATCCGGAGTTATCCTGGCCGACATGTCTTTGCTGGTGAATATGCTTCTTTGTGCTGTAATTAACACGGCCTCTTCTCCTCTGCCGCTGGATCCTGGCTGACATTTGATTCATGCTTGAGTGTCTGCCGGCCTGATTTCCGTCTCTTGCATGAAGGTGAGGCGGCAGCGTGCGGATGTGTATGGAGCACTGCAGTGTCCAGTTTGACAAGGACACGCTAACACAAGATGGGATTATGTTTCCTGACAACAAGGATTAACACAAGAATCGACAACGTACCAAGAACTGCCAAGGGTCATTTCTACCCACAGCCACGACACTGTTAGCATTTCAAAGTATGAGGTATTCATGTGCAAATAAACAGTATTAAAGGGTGAGCTAAAATAGTGTGTGGACAGAAATGTCACCTACTAACGAAAAAACAACCATTAACACAATGAACAACAATCAAGACTGCCCTTCAGTTCAGTACAACGTCTGGCTTCTTAGGAGGCCTTAAAACTGAACTGTATGACAATATCGACAGTACAATTATAGTGTAATTACATAGTTTTCTCATGTACAATACCAGACTGAAGTATTTCATTTATAGGAGAAGCATGTTTGAGAATGTGAAAATTGTGTAAATGTGATAAATAAATTATATAAATCTTAAAAAACTTACCTACGATTAATGATGAATTTTTGGTTATGATGAATTGCTTTGGCAGGAGGCAAGATCTCATATAACCCTAAAGATATTCCAAAAACAAAGTTCCATCAATGTAAATGTTCACTTTAAGTGGAAATGACCTCATGTCTATTCTTAACCAACCCTTAAGTCTACCCTCCAACAGATCTGAGAAACGTGTGCTACCACCGTAAACACGGCAATACAAATCAGCACAGAATTATAATCATGCACAGGGTCATATCTCACTGGCTTCTGAACACATATTTTGACAATTCCCAAATTTATCACAGTCGTCTCAATACATTTTGTCTGCTGTGACACGCCGTATTGATTTACACGGACTGGAATGGTCACCTCATCCGCCCGCCTTATTTAACGTGATTACATTATGTATGCACGCCTGAGTATGCCTAATGGATGAATCGAAAAGCAAAGCAGTTTAATTAGCCGCCATCATTCTGTCTCACCTAGTAGCAGACCACATCTTATTAGCTATGGTGTAAATAAACATTAATATGCCAACAGGATAAAGACCGGACCTCCCCCTCAACGGTCTCGCCATATTACCATCAGCAATACAAAGTACACACACCAAAACGGATTGTGAGCAAACAATCTAGCAGCCAAAGATCATTACAAGCACTTCACCGAAAATTAGCGTTGGCATCTGGCTCCAGGGCTGATCAACTGTATACACTTGGAAAAAATAACTGAAATACGAACCTTCACAATTCTCTATTAGCTAAATATTTGCAGCTTCTAGCGTCTATCCAGTCAGTGGCAAGACATGTCTTCCACCTGCTGTTCTTGCTATATTAGCATCAGTGCTACAAAATACACATGGCAAAACAGATCCAACAATGTAGCTTTCAGAAGTTAATTACAAGAAATTCATAGCAAATTAGCGTTAGCATACAGCCCTACTTAGCCGTATACTCTTGCTATAGAACAACTTAAACTTTTAGAATTCTGTATTAGCAAAATGTTAGCTTCTCTTACTTCTCTCAAGGGGAAGGAAAGGCCCAGGAGACAAGAGCTGTCTCTGTGGGCAAAGACAACAAGAAAATCAGAGAGAATGTGGATTGAAAGCATGTGTGCTAACTACCGCGGGGCATTAGCAAACAGCAACAGAAGCTTGAAGCAAAGACAGCAGTCAGCATCAGCCCAGCCCTGAGCGTCCAAACCTGCTGATGTGCGAGGAAGTCTGTCTCCAGGCCTTCTACAACTAGCTACAATGGGATGTGACTCAAGAATCAGTGTTTGTATGTCACCTGCTTCAAGTACAAAGGTGAAAGATGTTGAAAAATTAAGTATCTGAAGTAGGCTATAAAATACTAATTGCTACTTGGCTACTACGGATAAAAATAGGTAACAATAACACTAAATCCAATTTTACAACCTACCTACCTAATAATACTGATAAAAACTACATAAACCAACAAAGTGAAAGTATTTGTGGCATATTTCTTAAACGCAAATGATGACGGTTGTGCACCAAGTTACCACAAGATCAGATGTTTGCCGTCTTTAAACTGAATAGAAACATCCAAGCATCTGGTTTGAGAACGTGGCCTGGTTTTGAACCCCCAACCTTTTGCACAAGTCTCTACTAACTAAGCTACACATGTACTACCATCCAGAGGTGAGGTCTGCCATAGGTTTCTCTCCAACAGCAGCTCATGTTTTTTTTTGCTGCTAAACTAAACAAAATGCAATGCTCTAGACACATTTTGATCTTAACTGAATACATTGAATAACTGAATTAAGTACAAACAACCTTAACAAGCCTTATATATCCAACTAATAAACCTCAAGGACAGATCTATATGTATTAATAAATCATTTAGATCAATTTGTATGTTGTCTACACTCTCTGCCTGAAGAAGAAGACTGAATTGAAGAAACTACAGCACTTTTTTTACAAGTAGACAGAAAGTGAACTCTTCAAAGACACACATGATTTCAAGCTTGTACACTGCTCTCTTTTATAAACTTCTCCACACGTCTTTTGGTTTCTCGGACAGACTGACTGACTCTTCGGAGCCCAGGAGGAGACAGGCCTTGTGCTGCCTTCTGTCTGCCTGGCTCTGTGGAACAAAGGCGAGCTGATGGCATGACTGCTGCACTCATCCTCTTACTCTGAGCATTCTCATGAAAGGAAGCTGCTCTGCCGCTGCCAGGGGCCGCATTTGGGCTCCGAAACATCAGCTTTAGAGAGGGAGATGTCCTTCAGAGCTGCCAAATCTCCCCGGGGCCACCGCCGTTATTTACCATATACAGCAGCATCTCTATGTGGCCTTAATGAGCCCGGATATTCTGCGCGGCACAGACAAAAGGCCACCCTCTCGCTCAAGACGCCGAGCTGTTGCAGAATTAAATAATGATAATTAAGAAAATATTAATCAAACCAGGGGTGCGCAGGAGGGAGCGGCTCTGGTAGCGTCGCCTGTAGGAAAGTTGTGAACGTGGTGGAGCTGTGGGCCAACGCACAAACACAGACACACACATGAAAGAGGACCTCTGTGGTCTAACGCTCTATAATTAAACAGCCTTTGGTTCTGTAGATGACAAATAGATTCCTCTGTGTCCGACTCAGAGAAGGAACAAGTATTATTAGAGGTTATAGTTAGTTACATTTACTTAGTTACACTTGTTGGCTAACTCCTAACTTGAAAAAACAAAAAAGAAGTCTTACTTAAGTACCAGTTTAAACTCAATGTTGCCATGTATTGTTGAATGTTGTGACAAACTGAGAGGATTTGGAAATGTGAGTTTTTTTGTAAAAGTAAATTTGTTAATAACTACCTTTTACTTATTTTACTGTAATATTGTTATGATGTTATATTACATTATATTATATTCATATTATTTAGAAGAAACCATACTTTTAGACTATACTATATTCACCTGATTGGGTTGATCTGAGGTAACAACCTTACAGCTGAAAGATGCTACATGTCAATATGTGGATGTTTTTATGTGGTTTGCAGTTAATATCTCTGCAATTAGTGGGTTTATTGACAAGAAACAGAAACTGCTGTGCCATGTCTGTTCATTTAAGGTTAGGGCAAAATGTTTGTGATTTTAATGCATTACCCAGGCGAGGTGAGTTAAGGATAGTTGTCAGCAGACAGGGCATAAAGTCAGATTTTAACTAGGACTACGCTAGTCCCCGACAGCAAGGTGTATTTCAGCAAAACGGCCCCATACGTCTGCCACGACTGGCACCAACGGGCACCTTAATCAGACATTGTGTGATTTGTAAGGGTTTTTATATTGTTAACGAGCAATTAAGAGGCCCCGCCTCCAAACCATGCAACATGGGAAGGGCAAAATATGTGAGTTAGAGGCTGTCAAATATACCTGATTTCCCATTTTCAATCCAAAATGGCCGACTTCCTGTTTGTTGTAGGGCGGGGCCATAATGATATTTTATGTTGGGTACACTGTGGAGAATCACTGTACCAAGTTGCATTGCTCTCTGCCAAAGTAAGTGAGTCCCATGGGGTGAAAAACATGGGGGCGCTATAGAGGCATTCTTTATTTGACCTCTGTAATTTGCCTATATACATTAAATATACACTAGCCTGGATCACTGTGCCAAAATTCATGAGATTTTGTTTATGTTCAGCAGGAATATTGGCTCAATAAAAGTGTTAATTAAGTACCAAACTCAATCCAGTTCTGCATCTTCATGATTTGTAACTGTCTGTTTTTCGAGTTATTGTGTTCACACGTTGGATCTCGTGGACGTGGACCGATGTGATTCCATAAGATTGCCTTTCACCGATATACATACAGGGAGTTCATAACCCAGTCACTAACAAGAACATGGTAAGTTGTAACATTCGCTGACTTTCTCTTTGGATGTTTCTGGAAAATATTGTCTGACTTTTTTCTGACTGGCCTCTGCTCTCAACTGAGATTTCAAAACATGAACACATCCATTAAGCAGCTCAATATAGTACATTAATGATTACTCAAGAAGTAGTCAATAATATTCCTGCGTTCTAGTGTGGAATATTGATGTATTTGTGTGCATGTCCTCCTTGTGTTACTGTGGATTCTCTCGTCTTCTTTCCATCATCCAAATACTGCATGTGGAATGCAGCAGGAGTTTCCAAAGCGGGGAAATTATTTTGTGAATTTTAAAATGAATGGCATAAATGTAGGAGTGTGTGTGTCTGTCAGCTCTGTGACTAACTGGCCATTGTCCAAGGTGTACCCCATCAAGATTATCGTGAACATAATCCTCATTTTCCACTGGTCAACATGAAGGGATGCATTGCAAAGCCGACAGAAGTCCCTTGTATTTAAGTTTTGAAGGAATGTTGATGGTGATGAATTATTTAAAAGCACAAACGAATACCTTCCCAGAGTACAGTTGGTATGTCTGGGGGGGACAGTTGGTATATCTGGGGGGGGCACAGCTGGAGTGTGAAACTTTAATAGAGCTGGAGCCTGGAGCAAAGCATGGGCTCAGAGGTGAAGACGGGAGCCGTTCCACATTGAGGCGGCAAATTATGAGTCTGGCCAGAGAGGAGATGGAGAAAAGAGATCCTGAAAATAGTTTGTATGACACTAGGTCCTTAGTGTGTGAGCCAGTTTGTGTCCCCCATGTGGCTAAATACTGCAGTCTGTTAAGTTTATACAGGTTGACCCGGCATGGGTCACGGGTTCGAATCCGGGGTTTCTCAATGTCACTCCTCATTCTTCTACATTTACTATCGCCATACTGTCCCGTTCAAAAAAGTTGAAAAATTACTAAAATAATAAAAAAAACTAAAATAAAAAAGCAGTTGTTAAAAGAGCAGTGACAGTGCAGTTTTACAGAGCATTCTACCCTAAAGTGTAGAAACAGAATACATGCAGAGATTTTGTAGATCTCACACTGGGTAAGCATTTACTTATTGGTTCAAATCCTAACAATGACTATGTAGACATTACATAAATCACTGTTAAAAAATGAGCTGAAATTATTATAAATGGTTGGAAAAGTTCAGTGTTCAGTGTGATTATATGCCCTTCTACCTCCTTCTTCATATTTCACTATGTAGTCTGTATTGAATGTAAAAAGTGGCCTATATGAGAACATGTCTGGGTCTAAGGTCCAGAATACACTATTAATAAAGTGTTTCAAATTAGATATCCATTATTCAGTCTTTTTTAAAACTTGGTTCAATACAATATTCACATTTATTGTGAATGTGTGTAAATAATACAAATATATAAGCTTATTAAAACTCAAAATTCACAATAATACCCATTTAGGATAGACAATTTTGACCCTTTAACATCTATGCGTCTGTATTATTATGTAAAATAATATTTTTATATATATATATATGTATGTGTATATGTATATGTGTATATAGGTCCAGTACAATGCATTGATAAAGCACGCTGATAACCGTCCTAATCACAGCCCATTGTGAGGCGATTATCTGATCAGTGAGTACACCACTCGGGCCCCGGGAGCCTGTCACTGCTCCAGTAATGCCCGCTCCTCCATCTCCGTCCCTCTTTGACATTCATGGGGTTAAACTCGTCTGAATGATGAAGTGGCGCGTTCCGAACAGTAAATTGCCTCGTTTCAATTGAGGAGAGAGAGTTCCCCCCCTGGGTACCGGGGAGGTCCCGACGGGCTGGCCTTGAACACAACAGCATGTAGTACATCCATATAAAAAAAGAGAAAATATGGGGGCACTTTCCTCTTTATGATGCGGAGATTAATCTGTCATCATATCCCCGGCATAAATCGCACTCCCCGGCTTTGCAAAATACCGTTTTAGCCCACTTTAGTCTATATTTTATTTTTATATTGCCTATAAACATAAACCATCACAAAGGGCTAATGTTCTCATCAATATTATTTCAAAATGATCATAAATCCAGCTTCTTGTTAAAATTGGGAGACACTTTCTTTCATCACTTGCCCAAGCAGTGAGATTTGAAGCATTATTTTACCGCCGCAAACTCTCACAATAAAATACTCATTATTCATTCATTCATTTTCAGCCACTGTTCACGTTTGATTAGAATATTAAATCATTTTTCTCTGCTATGTGTGAATCCTCTGATGTTTTGCTGATGCTTCAGTAGAAATGCCTTGACAACACAGCGCTGGTTACTCATCCTGAGAGACCATACAAACTAAACACAACACTGTATAGGCGCTTGTTTAGTGCTATGCAAATCGACTGTGCCGGAGGTAAAATTAACATTTTTAATTAAAATATTAGCACCAAACAAACACAGAAAAACACACTAATGATTAAATCATATCAAACAGGCTCAGAGTGGAACACAAGATGGACTACTTTATCTTTGCTTTGATAAATTTATTTTAAACAGAAACTTGTGTGTGTACATTGTGACGTAAAGTTCGGATGGGTAAGAGCCAAAAGTGGATTATGGTGGTGGTGTTTGTTCAGTTCATTTGAAAAGATACTGTACTATACAACGAGGCCCATTTTGAATTCTTAAATGGTCAGAATGATCTGAAACAGTGCAGGTTGTAGTTAAGTAATTAAACAAAGAAGCACAAGCAACAATATTCTGTGGACTTTTATTTGTATTTATTTTATAGAGGCCATTATGCCCTAATAAATCTAATGTTTAAAACTACACATAGATAATAATGTTGTGTATGTATTAATACTTCATTTCCTTATATCCAGTCCAGCAGTTAAGATGATAGATCTCTTATTTATGCTACTAGAGCGCCCTCTGCTGAGTATCACTGTATACGATGCAGCATTTTGGCCAATATTTATATAAAACAATAATCTTTATAAATATTGGCTAAAATGCTGTGCACTTGTATAAGAAAAACACTGATTCTTTTGCTAACATAGGCCCTCCTTTATATTTCGTCTTAGTTATTCATCTGCCATTAATAAAATCCATATCAATGTAATAAGTAAATCACTCATCTGAATGAAACACTACGTTTCTAACTAGGCAGTCTGAAGATGAATATGTTGTCAATGTGTTGAGTGAGTTTGACAAGGACCCAATTGTGATGAACAGGTTCTGATTAAGTTTATTTGCATACTAGACAGGAAGTCATAATGTAATGCCTGATTTGTACAGTTATTGTTCTGACATGATCTGCCATTCTGTTTCTTTAGTAAATATTTATTTTTTCACATGATTTTTTTCTCAGCCTTATGGTGGCTTTATGGAACAGGCTTGTTTTGTACAGTGGGTAAAGTCTTTTGAGGCAAGTGTTTGTAATGTTTTTCTGTGTTAAACAGGTGACTAATGTAAATGAGACCTTGAGATTCAAGAGATTAAGATGTATAAATGAAGGATTGATAATTAGGGTAAAGGATTAATAATTAATAAGTGTTATAAAAAATTACAGTTGTAGTTATAAAAAAAATGACATGGATTTAATACTGTTTATTTATTGGAGATTTGTTAAAATAGGTAGAAATTCTTCATGTAACATGGCAGTTTTGTTCAGATGCTTGCTGATTAACTCACTTTGACTCACACTTTAGTTCTCGGGGCCACACAGACTGAGCAGGGCCTTCTGATAGTCTCCCTTGGTGTGCTCCTGTGGCAGAAATGTAAGTTAATTGAAGTCAATGTTCAAAGTTAAGACAGTTGTTAAGTGAGTATAATGCACTTACAGAAATAGTCTTTTGCAGAGACTGTCCAAAATGTGCTTTGTATTCTTCCGAGATCCTCTTCAGGTCTGCCTCACAGCGGGACACGATAATTCTTGTCAACATCTTCTCTTTGGCTCCTTTGCTCTGAATAGACAAGCACAAGTCAGCGCTTTAGTTGTACGGGCTCTATACTTAACTACTGCGGCTGATGCAATGCTGTGGTAAGACAACTTTTGCCCAACTTTCCATTCTGTGTTCCTCCAGCGGAATTTCACTTTTACAACTACATCTTACATCTACATGTTCTCTCTTTTTTATTGTGGCCCTCAAAATAGCCACAATTCAACAAGAGGAAAAGAGAGTACCTTCATGGCCTCGTTCAGGCGGTTGGCGAAGAACAGCTGTTTGTTTTCAATGCACTGAACTGGGACACAAGAAACAACCAAAGCATAATATTTAGTTTTGTTGTTAGAACGAGTGTAGCATATCACAACATTCACCTACTGGCCACTTTATTAGGTACCATGTTGTTAAATAGATAATTAGTGCATTTCGACATTGGATTTTTGTTCATTCTTCCTCCAGTTATTCTAATTGGGGACTCTTTGGTGACTGGAACCTTTCCCTGGCTAGTTAGTTGCAGGGCTGACACAGACACCCATCAACAGACAAATCACCTTTATGTACTAGATTTACAGTAGCTAGGCCAATTGTTTTAAATGTGTTCTGGAATGGTGGAAGAAAGAGGGAACAGCCCACAGTAACACTGGGAAAACATACAGTCTCCACTCATAAAGGTTGTAGTCATCATCCCCAAGACTCAAAAACAATCTAACTACTGAGGTTTTATAAAACAGTAGCACATATTTACCTAAAACCAGGAAGGAGTTCTGCAGATCTCCCTTGACCTCCTTCTTGATGCTCTCCTGCATGTCATAGGGGCTGTAGCTCTTGTACCTATCAAATACTGAAATCAAAACACAATAACATTAGCTCTGTTACAGTAATCAGATAATTATGAACATTATGAAAGCTATACCTTTTTGGAGGTGGGGGACACTCCTCTCTGTCATGATGGAGATCCAGGTGGGTACATCAGTCCCTTTGATCTTCACACCAGATTCATAAAGTGCCTGAATTGAAAATAAATAAATGATTTGACAATTACCATTAGTTAGACTTTGTATAATCCCATAGTTATGCATCTGTGAACCTGAACTTACTCTGGCGTCTTGGTCAATTTTGTCATAATCTACAATGGTAGAGGGTTCAGCCCTCTTTGTCTGCACAAGAAAAAATACAATGAGTTCATATGAATCACAAGGTCAGTTATTAAAGGGAAACTATGCAACTTTTCACTGGTCAGAGAATAGCACTGTCCACAGAAAAAATACAAAGAATATAGACTTCACATATAGACTCTAGACGATCATAAAGATACTGTTCAACACAAAAACACCAGGTCTGCTCAGTTTGGTATCTTTTTATTTCTCTATGTAAAAGCCTGTTTAAATGTCATTTGTGGTCATTCATCCTAGCTAGGAAGTTTCATTCACCCCACAACAACTCATTTAGGATCACACATAGTTCGCCTTCAAACAAATAAACAGTATTTACCTGTACGAGGGCCAAAAGCAGCTTAGCAAAGTTCCCAGAGGTGTCTCCTGCAATGTCTTTCTCCACTTCCTTCTTGAACACTGGAATACAAAGACATTTAGCAAATATTAATCTGGTTAAGGTCAAATTAATTAGGTCTGTTTATTGCAGAATTTATTGGTAACAAAAGTGAAGTCAAAACATAATGAAACAAGACAATCCAAACAATAATTTTAAGGTCAATGTCATGGTCTACTGTCTTTTTTGTTTAATAGAAAAATCTTAGAAAGTCTTAGAATGACCTTCAAATGTCACATTTTAAGGTCATTATTGCATTTAAACTTCACATGTGATTCCTTTTCTTAGCCTAGATTAACCAACAATTTTATTTAACCAATTATATGACCGTATGATAGAAAGTAGAGCATCAAGCCTTAGTAAAATGTGACCACATGATTTGACAACTGAGTTTTAGTTTTGAGTTCTAATTCATTATGAATAGTAAATTTTGCAGTTTTGACTTACACTCCTTGTAAACCCTCTTGATCTCCACAAGCTCTGGGTTGCTGCGTGAGCACACAACCTCAATCAGCGTGTCTTCATCCGTCCCTAAGCCCTTAAACAAACCAAAATATAAATTAAAACAAATGAACTATTTTAACAGTTACAATTCAGTCATGATACCATGAGAGGGCAGTGTTGTCTTTAGTAAACCCGTTCCTTTACCTTGATAGATCCTTTTATTTCTGAGGCATCATACTGAGATGTGCTCTTCATCAGGCCCAGGATGACTGACTCCAGAGAGCCAGACAGGGCCGCCTTCAGGGCTGAGATCATATCCTGAAATCCAGTATCAAGTATCAACATGTGCTGTCACAGAATATAGTTTAACTACTCTTTAAATCGTTCAGAAAATAATTTTGTACCTTCTTTGCTCTCTTTTCATAAGCAAAGGCGATTTCCCTTCTCTGATTGTAGGTCCGTTTTGTGAGAATATCAATGATGGTCTGCTCATCCACTCCTGAAGATCACACCAAAAATTTAAATAATCAAGCCATCAAATCAAAATGAAAGCAAGACTGTATCATCCTCATGTATAATTGCAGTCATAGATTCAGTTTAACAACATCTTTTATTTATTATCTTTTTCAAGCCTGTATTAGTTATTCTTCACCAAGTTCCATGGGGAAAATAAATCTGGCTTTGACCCATCAACCCATCCCACCACTATTGCCACTGGGGTAAACGTGATAGAAGCTTAGGAAATACACTAATCATTGCCAACTTCAATTCAATTGTCTTTTGATTTGAATTCAATTTAGGTGATATCACTTTACACTTTTAATCAACAACCAAGGCACTATAAAAAAAAAGATTTGTTCAGGAAATATGTTTTCCTTGATCATCTTCTACTATTGGCTTTAGGCGGGGTACACCCTCAACTGTTCTACTACAGCTTCTCTAGGCCTAAGTTTAGACAAGCAGAGACTTATTAAACCTCTATACTCACGTTTTACATAAAATCATTCTTGCGTCACTTAACAGCATGATGCCTTTGATAATGACGTACAGAACAGTAGGTTTCATTTGGCCTGGTGGCAAACCTGACCTGTTTCAACACTAGATGACTCATTGTTGCTGGAGGATTTTCTCTCATCCTCATGATGAAAGGGTAGAGTCTGCACTTGTATAGAATGCATTTGTTTGACACACTGATTTGATAAAGAGTCAGTGGTGAAACAATGGCAGTATTTGGTTAAAACTCTGCCAGTGGTGACTCATGGATCTGGTTGATATCCCAGCATGACCGTGCTGACTCAGAATGACCAACTCCTCAACTGCAGCATTAACACAAATTTCTTGCCTTTGGTTTTGATGGCCGTCTCTATTCTAGCAGCATCTTTGTCTGGGTCAAAATCTCTAGCGGGAACCACTGTGGGGTAGGTAGGTTCAGCCTTAGTGGGAAAAAATATTTATACATCAATTATTATGATAAATGATTAGAACATGTGATATGATAAAGCATGGTATAATACATATAAAGACCAATTACCCCAACATTGAGAGAGAGCTGTCCCAGGAACTCTGATACCATAGCCATCGTGACTGTCCTGGAACAGAGTAATGAAATCAAAAGTAATCCTCTCAGATGTGTCTGAGTGGAATCAGGGGTTAGATTTATGTAGACTAAGATAATGTCGACTGAGGCAAGAAAAGCAGATTTGAGCTGCTTTGTAATAAACACTGCATGTTGACAGTACAGCAGCTCATTGAAAACCCTGTTCACTTTTCAGCCACACCCTGAAAACACTGAAACTACTATAGACTCATCTCTGTAACACACTTTTCTCAGAGGCTAGGTCCCAGAGTTAAACAGCTTGCCTAAACTTAAATGAAATCATGTGCTACAAGTAACATTTCTCTAAAAGTAGTCATTTTCAAAAAATACTGTCAGATGTTGCAGCTTGTACTTACCTGATTAGTCAAATATGAGATGAGACGCAGATTTATCTTCAGAAGTGTACATAGGAATGGTGGTGAAGTTTTTCAGTGCAGAGTTGTGTCAGGCCAAAGACTTCCCTTTTTCAGCTCCCTCCCCTTTTCCATGTGCACATGACTCCACCCTGCTCCACAGCCACAGCCTGAAGAATGTGTCTACACAATAACCGAGGTAACACTGGGCCTTCAAGAGCTAATGCTAAAATTGACAGTAAAACTACATACAGGACATGTTAACAAATAATAGAGTATTTATTTTACTGTACAATTTATAGAAACATAAATATACAAACACATCTATGCAACAACAGTCTGTAGTGTAGAAACAACAGTCCTAAAGCCACTCCATTGTAAAAGAACTAAGATGAATATCTACATTAACAGAGTGAATGTTTAGTTTTTAGCCTGAGCAGCACGTTTCTTCTTTGTTTTCTTCTTTGCTGGTTTCTTGGGTCCATGTTGTCCGCCCCTGCTGCTGTGAGGATGGGATGGTCCAGCTCTTAAGGTCTAAAAGGGAACAGAGTAAAATACATGCATTTAGCAGAAGTATGACTGAAAAACATGATTAATGTTATTCACACGTCATATTTCATCAAGCTGAAGACAGGATGAGACAGGAATCTAATGAATGTTTATACCACACAAACAGTGGTTAGGTGTTCCTATTTAAAGTGTAAATTCTTCTATTTGGACCAACAGGTCTTTCACAGCCAGGTTACATTCATGTTCTGGTTTAACCTGTCTGATAGGAGCCAGGGGCTTGGACTCATGTTGTTGAAGTGAGCATTAGTTTCTGACCTAACATGTGTCTTATAGAGGGTGTGTTGACTCGTTGACGCAGCCCTGAGCTTTCATTACCTCCACTCTACAGTAAGTGTGTTGTTGTACTGTTTGTCATCACAGAGCTACACACCTGTGTGAACTCTTTTGGGGGAAAGGTGCAGGGCACGCGGCCATGTATGCGGTGGAAGGGCAGGTAGACGGATGGGTCCAATGGTATCCAGGGAGGTGGGGCAGAGGCGGGAGACTGTGGAACGCCACTGTGGACCTGCTGCAGGTTATATACGCCCTGTCTGTCTTTGCCGTTAGCTGCCTTCAGTATGTTCACAAACGGTTCTCCAGCCTTGTGTCGGAGCAGGTACTGTCCTTCATCCAACCTGCAAATACAAATGAACAACTTTTTCCATTTTCAGTGACTGAGGTATGCCAGCTCCTGCTGACTTCTCTTGTGTGGCTGAATCACTGATTGCATAACATGTCTATACAAACACTGTGCAAACATTTCTGCAGAGAAAAGGAGTGTGACAATAGACATGTTTCCAGTGTTACAGCTTGTATTGCACTGCTTTTTAAATGTAGTTCACAGATTTTACAGCGAACAGTGTTAATCTAGTCAATTCTCTGACATTATTAACATCAACTCGAGCCAGAGGAGAGCAAATTCCATCATCAAGGACCCAGTCCCCCAGCCCAACACCCACATACAGAAGGCTTTACTGAAATACACAGGAAACATTCTTTCCTTATCTTGACTATGAATATAGTTCATAGTTAAATAGGATTTGAATGATTACATCTGCATATTGGTGTCAGTCAGTATTGTTAAATGAAATGTATTCAATGTTTAACTATTTTAATAACATACCCAGTTAACATCTTCAGCAGATGTTGAAGTATGTTGAGTGACTTTGAAGGTCTGTGGAGAAACAGACAGTTGATAACTTTACTTGATCAAATTGACTCCTCAAGAACGCTATTTCATTAGGATCAATAATTATAATGATCTTAAAAAGACACCAAGATATTTACAGTGATTAGGTTAATGCTTTTCAGACGTATCAGCACTCACTTGAACCCACACGATGTGTTCTGTATCCAGTTGTCTTGTAGCTTCCTGATCAGTGCCACTCTGGGTGTGAGAGCGTCAATGTGGGCTGTGGGCAGAGATAGAGGTTTAGGGATGTACCACCAAAAGAACAGGAGCTAACGAGCGTGTGCTGAAGAGCTTCTCCTCTTCATCAGAGCCATTGATGGGGCTTACACAGTAATTAGTCTGTGATGATTTGCCAGCAGCTGTATATGAGCTCGAGTGGGTGGAAGAAACGCTTGTTGGTCCTGTTTTTTCTCTGGCTCCCACTCGAGCAACTAATGCCTGCTTATTTCAACAGTATGTCTCTTCAGTAATGAACTGCTCAAGAGCCCGTGGCCACAAGCATAAATACACAAATGAGGATGCCACATGATGAACCACATGTGAAGCTGCCTGCAAACCTCTGATGTTGTTTATTAGCTATTCATTTAGATAAAGCTAGAATAGGCAAAGGCTTGATCAATACATTCGTACATAGGTGGTTCCCAACACACTGAATCATGACTCAAGGGAAACAAATGTACCATCTAGGAACAAATGCTGACAATACGCCTACATGTAGGTCTAAGCACAAAAACAAAAAATAAGCAAGTCAATGTAATTTATCATTGCCCATAACTATGTGTAGGCTGTTACTACGGCAACAGAGTAAACTCAATTACCACAGTCACACAGCAGGACAGTGAGTCATCCACAGACTATTTCACTGGTTTGTGGGAGGGTCGGGTTAACTCTAAACCCTTTCATTTAGCCACATGAATGACTGTTTAGTGTTTAGTACAGTATAAACGTCTCATTTGAACTGTGCTTAGTAAGTGCAGCAGCAATATACAATTATTTTAAATATATTGTTTATAAGGCAACAATTTAAAGACATATTCACATCTAAAGTAACAGTACACAATGTAAGGACATATTTTGATTAATTGTCTATCAAAGAGTATGGTCATAATAAAAAATAACATCTATGACCTATTTTAAAAATATATTGATAAGAAACATGGTGTCTACTGTGAGTGTAATGCAGGTTGTACCTATGTAAGGCACAGTGCTGGAGTGGAGCAGTTTTTCAGTCCAGAGCCGACACGCCTCACTGCTGGTCAGACATTCAACTCCGTAACTCAGCTGGTATTCAAGCTTAGGGAAGATGTTTGCTGGCACATACTGTTAAGAGAAATGATAAAACATTAGCCATAAAGAGATGACATTTAGCATAACACAGGGGTTGAGCGTACCTTGTTTTGGTCGTCCACTTTCTTAGACTGAGCAAAGGAGATAGAGGAGCGCACCATGAGCAGCATGTCGTCCAGACTGTAGAGTTTGTAGATAATATTGCCCTCTTCTGGAGCTTCATAATCATGTTCATCTTCTGCTGCAGCCTGGAGATCCAGGGACAAAAGTTCTGTGGGTTTAAGGTACAGTAAGTGTGTTAATATTAACAAAAAAAGGAAAACTTTACTCTACATTCAAGTAAAGTTACAAACTATAAGCAAAATAAATAAATAAATACAAAATAGCACAGCTGCAGAACACTGTGGGAGTTCTGGTTCAGTGACAAAAAAGCTACCCATCACACCTCCAAGTTAAAAATACTTTTAACTCATACAAAGTATCAATCTCATCTTCCACATTCTTCTTGCTTAGCTTGGCTTACTGTTAATGATTAAAACCTGTACAATCAACTATGGGCCTTAGGCAGAGTACATATATAAAAGGTATTGAGAACAAATTTGCCTAAAATACACATACAATACAATAGACAATAAGTGACCAGAACTAACTTTTATGCTCTTTATTAACTGGTCCAGCTGTAGGGAGAGCATCTCCGGTCTCTTCTTCCTGGTTGGGATTTCTCTCAAGATATGACGTAACACAGGCCTTCACCAGAGAGGTTGGGTGTGAGTATGTAGATGTAGTTCTTATGGATGGAGAACTCATGTCTTGAGGTATATTTGAGGATTTGGCTGCATCACTGACATTTGAACTGAACATGGCAGTTTGCATTTGCAGAATCTCACCCAGCTGATCCCCGGTGGTCTTGGGTTTTCTCTGCACCGGTCGCCTGCTCCTTGTGTTTCTGGAAGGTGAACTGAGATCTAAATCGGGGGTGGGAGGGACTTTAGGTTCTGGAGTGATTTGAGGAGAAATGTCATCGATAACTAACTTCTCATCGTCAGAATCTCCAGTTAATGGTGCACAACAGACACTTTCCTGGTCAGACTTTCTTGGTGTTTCAGAAGTCTCATGTTTGACCACTGGCGTGGCTTTACTAGTTACTGGCCCACATTTTGAAGTGTCCATTTCTTCTTCTAAGCTACTGCTCTCAATGATTTTAGTCTTAGTCCCACAAGTGGTCTTTTCACTTTTAGCATCTACATTTTTCTTCTTCTCCAATTTTTTTAATTTGGTTGCTTTATTTGATGTGCCCTCTCCAAAGGTTTCCAGGTCATTAAGGTCAGCCTCGAAGTCAAAGGAGTCGTCTTCAAAAGACACCAAACATCTCTCCTAAAAATAAAAATAAATGGATTACCGTATTTTCCGCACTATAAGGCGCACTTAAAAACCTTAAATTTTCTCAAAAACCAACAGTGCGCCTTATAATCCGGAGCGCATTATATATGGAATAATTCTGGTTGTGCTTACTGACCTCCAAGCGATTTTGTGTCACACG
>JAVQKC010109505.1:0-23852 GCA_036025475.1 Philypnodon macrostomus | reverse complement strand
ACGTATGGGGCAGACGTACGGGGCAACGTATGGGGCAGACGTACGGGGCAGACGTATGGGGTCGTTTTCGCCGATATACACTTTGCTGTCGGGGACGACAGCACAGGCCTTGTTATATTGTGCGATCATGTGTGAAATGCGGCTGCAGTATCGCTGATGAACATGTGTAGCTCATATACTGTATGCATGGGACACATCTACATATTCAGCCATGCATGCAGAATCTATGCATTTATAGATGAACAGCTGTGCTGTACAATGTGATTGAACAATGGTCATTATTTTGTATTATAAAGTTGGTTTGCTATTTTAAGCACATTTTGTATCAGTAAGAAAATCACTTAAAAGCAGTAGTTTTCATGTGTTATACATTATTGTGTTAATGTAATGGAGTGCCTTCTCTGAGCATGTCTGAGCAAAGAGGATCTGAGTTCAATTCTAACGATAGCGACAGTTTCTTTGAAGTTTGTATGTCTTCTCTGTGTTACCATAGGTTTTCTGATGTTCCTCCTAGCATGCATGTGTTTTGGTCAGTCAGTCTAAATTGCAGGTGACAGTCAATGGTTGCTTGACAGTGTATGTCTCAGTGTTGGTCCGAACAACAGTGTATGTCTCAGTGTTGGTCAGAACAGAAGAAAAAGAAGATGAATAAGTATAGAATAAAATTGCACACGACTTCAGTTACATACCATAACAGCCTCATTATGTGTTATAGCAGCATTTTCATCAGTCCAGTATTTCTATTTGCTCTGCACTTTAGCGTTTGTGTGGTCACAGTGAACCCAGATCAAAAATACAAACTGTCTGCTCTTCATAAATGAGATCTGAACTTATATTTGCTGACAGAGGCAGAACTAGAAACTAAATATACTCCCGATCAGTAAGTGCAAAGCCACAGGAGCACGCAGACACCTATGTGAGAAACAGCCGGAGAGCTGCATGTTTAGACTGTGGGCGGCTGGTCTGTCCTCATGTATGCACATTATCGTTATAAACAATCATAACAAAATGATATGTTTATGGCTTGTCAATGTATCTATAGACACACAAATACAGAATAACCATTTAGCAAATTTGAGACACAGAAATTAAGAGTATGGTTTATGTATACTGGTGTCAAAGGCTTGAAATGTGATTCATAGCCAATCAAGAATTATCTCTCAGTTCAATCAGCAAATAAAAGCTATCTATCATGTTTTAATCACAGTTACAGTATAGCAGTATCATTAATGCTGGTAGTGTCATCGTGTACAGCATTCATTCATTCATCTTCTAGTACTTCAAATTCAAATTGACTGGAGACTATCGATGCAACTATGGGCTTTGGCAGGGTACGCTCTGCACAATGGTCAGTTAGTGGCAGGGCTGGCACAGAGACACACAATGACACCTATTCATTCTCACATTCATATGAGCATGTCTTTGGAAGGTATGAGGGAGCCAGAATAGCCAAGGAGAACCGTAAGTAGCGCGAGGAGGACATGCAGACTCTACTATTTTGATGGTTCACTGCCCTCTTGACTCACTTACTGAAAATCATAGGCTTTTTTCTTTTGGTGTAGACATGTCTTCATTTGAATGCACCCAATATGCCTGATGTCATTGGGGTGTCAGCGTGGACCAGTCAGAACTTACAGAACTTTCCAAACCCTTGGCAGTGATGCGACATTGTGCACAATTTTCCAGTATGATGCATCCCTCTAACCACATACAAACAGACACAGTTGCCGACACTAACAATTCACCAAATAGTCACCTCTACATGTAACTCAGTGTCTAAAGTATACATACAAATTCTTATATAAGCAAAGAGTCAAATGTTAGAGCTGCTGTTAGATTTAGGGAGCACCCCAATAGTGTGATAGACCAGTCTGTACAGTGCAATTCTCTTTACAGACACAATCATTTTTATGTGTCCAGATGAAAAAGGTAGAGTTCAGTTAACCCCAAGCCTTTTCTTCAATAAAAATGACATTTTATTGTTTACTTGGGTGGACAAGTTGTTATTTTCTGCCTCAGAGGTGATCTATAGCTCCCAAGGGTCACCAGTAGAAGTCTACCTTGACAAACCCCAACACTTCGCTGTCAGCCTCTATCATAAACATATGCATTTTACAACAGACTGAAATCTGTGCAAAAAGCAGTTCTCAAAGTCACTGTAATACAATCTCCGTCCTCAGTCCTTTCACTATCTCAGCACCCATATGCTCATCAAAGGGATTATCTTGACTTCTTTTTATCAAGCTGATTCTTCCTCTATCCAAGACTGCAGACAACATGCAAATCTTTTTCACTTCCACTGCTAGTCTCTTTGTAAACATGGGACCAAGGGGGACAAAGATGGCAATCTCCCCACCGCCGGTCCAATCATGATCAGCATGGAAATTGGTTCATCTCATGTGTGGAGCTACAGCATCTTTCAAGTGCAACCTTCAAGTGATGTCTATCTGCTGAAGAGATGCAAACAGAGATAAAGAAGTGATTGAATTGTTTTTTTTTACCTTATTTAGAGACTTTGTTGGTTGGGTCCTCTTTCACGGCATGCGGCAGAAGAAGCAGAAGGACTCCCATTCATTCTACCAATCCCGATCGCGTCCTCGTTGCTGTATACGTTCCTCCCTGCCTCTTGCTTGTCCCTTGTCAAAAGCGAGGCGGCATTGAAAGCATCCCTTTTGTTTTACTGTGCAGCTGACAGCCTCAGATGAAGGGGTAAAAGAAGAGCCAGTATAAAGCATGCAAAGGCTTCTGTTTGCCTCTGTAGATCTCTCATTGAAGTGGCCGCATGGATATTTCACGCTCCTCTTTCTCTCCTCCCTCCCTTCTTCTCTTCGTCTCCTATACTGTAGCTCACGGCTCGCTGCTACCGTCGTGACGGCTGAAATGGCTCTACTCGTGCTGCCGAGACATCTGCGAATGTGCTTGTGTGTGAGGTGGTGGGGTATGTGTGTGTGGGGGGGGGGTAAAGTAGCCTCTTAGCTGAGATTGAGACCACCCCCTCCTCCCCTTTTAGAGATGGGCTTTCTAATGGCATGTACCATTAAAGCTGGGAGCGGGGTGGGCTGCAGCATTGAACGGTGTGATGGAAGAGAGGAGAGAGAGAGGGGTGTTGTGGAGGAGACAGAAAGGATACAAACTATGAAGCACAATAGAAGTCACCTCAGTACACCGGTGGATGTGCTTTCTATGAAGATGACCTTAAATCAATATAATGACTGAACAGGTGATCTCAGTTATGATAAACGGACAATTGTTTTAGCTTCATTGTTCACAGTAAGAGGCATCAATTGTAAATGCGCATAGGGGTTGTATTGGACTGACTGAATCAATATCTCTTTGCACCATAAAAAGATACATTGGGTAAAATGGTATGCACATTACAATAGAACATGGTCAAATGTTTAGGATACAATACACTAGTTTTTAATAATCCATAAAATCCATACAAATTTTGGATTTTGTGTTCACGACAAACAGCTAGAGATGAAGCCCACTACACATTTTGTAAACTCAGAAACTGACCTATTTACATCAGGCTTGTTAACAGAAAACAGCTATGCCGCCTATGCCGAGCATGATATAGCTGTTCACAAAACCCCAAAAAGAAGGATGTAAATCTTGACAAAAGTGCATCTTTCACAGAACAACTTGAAGTAAACAAACACACAATTAAAAACTACAACGCAGATAATCTGTTTCATCATTTACATACATACATTTAAACTAGGTCATTTGATATTTCCAACAATTGATTATGCACATAAATCGTCTTACATGATTAAATAAATGTAATGATAAGGCTCATGGATTCAGTTTCATTTTTCCCAATTAAATCCTCAGTCCAGTTAATTGAATGACTGTCACGCTTTTGTAAACTCTCAGTATCAGCTTCCTTAATCCACGCCAGCTTCCTTCATGCCCGGTGGATGTATACATGCTATACAACTCTCATCCTTGACAAAGATGTTTAAATGTAACAGATTGGATATATGCACAACATCACCATATGTTGTTTTTGGCAGCTGAGAATTATTTCTGGAAGAGCTGCAATTGTGTCACAGATAAAGCACTTTTTCACATGGGACACTGACTTCACAATAACACACACGGGCATATTGCGGAAATTGGACCGAATGAAGACAAATTGGCACGCCAACATCACACAAGGAGGACACTAATGTTCATGTTTGACTTCACGGCTTCTACGTCTTCAGTGATTGACAGACACAACCCCCCACGTTTTTTTTATTCCAACATTTACATCACCTAAAGGAAGTGCATCATGTCATTTCAGGCTTGAATGAATAAAGAGGCTGACTGTCTACTGTGAAGGTGAGACAGCGTCTGGTCCTCAAATGAAAAACACCACCTCGGCCCAGTTCCACCTCCTGGAGACCACAGGAAGACAGCCAAGCCTGACGTGGTGAGAGAGGTGGCACGGCTCCAAGGAACCAGCTGACTGCACACTTCAACCGGAAGCAAGCAAGAAATTTCTGGTTTTTTTTCTTCAGGTTTTTGATTATTATTGCTTAAATTTTAGCCCGCAATCAATTACATTGGCTCCTTACGCTAAAGAAAAAAATATTACTTAACCTCCCAATAGCTCCTGAATGTTTGTAGTTGATATATAAGCAAACGCAATATCTTGTGAAAAGAAATGTATTTTAGATTTACTCAAATATTTGTCCAAGCAGAGCCTTCAAGCTGAGTAGTGGGAAAAAATCGAAAGTCAAGTCTTGATTTTCTTAGTTGAGTTTAGTGCTTTTTTAGCATTAGATGAATCTGGTTTAACATTGAATACGTAACAGTTGAGTTCTGGTTTAGCCCTGGTTTAGTTAAGCCAGTTAGTTTTAGTCTTTAATCAGTTTGTATTTACACCAAAATTTCCAAGACTTCTATCTGCAGAAATGAAGTCAATTGAAAATGTAAAAAAAAAAACTGTAAATCTGCTTGCAATAACATGTGCTGTAATCATGTGAATGTCTATATAAGCCTTTCTCACTGTGGGATAGGCTCTCTGATGGTTTCACAAAGACCTGCTACATTTCAAATTCAAGTGTGATGAAGTATTTTGAGCTTTGTGTCCTCTTGGCTCAGGCTCATATGACTGCCCTGAATCAGAAACATGACAGTGTAACATCAACCCATATTTTTTACAGAACGATGTAGGAAGTGACTTTTTACACGTCCAACATAGACTCAGTGGCCAGTTTATTAGGTTGACCATAAAGTGGCCAGTTGTGGTCTTCTGCTGCTAGAGCTGCTTCGTGGTTGTTGTATATTCGTCGATTGATCTTCTTCATTATGTTAGTTTTCACTTATTAGAGTTACTGTTGCTTTTCTATCATCTCAAATCATCATAATTCTCTTTTGATTTTTGGGATTTTTGATTTGACTCACTAGATAATTTCTTATTTTGGAACCATTCTCTTTAAACAGTGGATATATTTTCAAAAGTAACAAAAAAAAAAGTCATCTGAACATGGATAGATCAGATTCTGAAATGTCAAACTCACTTCAAAACTCACTTTCTCCTCCATTCTGCATGTTTGCCTCAACCATATCTCAGGACTAAATGCTGCAATGTAGATCATCAATTGCTGTTGGGAAGATGTACAGTACCTAATAAGTGATTGTATAAGTATGACTTGAAGCATTGTCATTGTAAGCACTTGAGATTGAGATTTCACTCTACTATACGATGAACTGTTTATTTATGTGACAGACAATACAACGTCTACTACAACCATCTTTTTTATCTTACCACTTCTTATTCCCCATAAACCGAGATTTATACTCTGCGTCAGACAGGACACAACCGCCTTACAATAGAACTCACCTAACTATCCATGTAGTAACCATATGGATTTACCATTATGTTGACATGTTGGCTTAACTATCGCCCCCAGTGAAAAAGCAAAACAACCCATTGTTCTGTGTCGAGTGGCAGTAGGTTATCCATGTAGGTCAAGTGCACTGCTCCTTCAATGAGGCATCAGTGTGAATTTAAGTGTGTTTGATAAATGAATGTGTTGAAACGTGTCAGAGTAAAGTGCTATAAATAAACTTCACTCTGCAGCTTCCTGATTACACCGTGTACTGTCAGTCAATGGGGACATACCAGCCAAGGACATGAGTTTGGGTTCAATATATCAAAAATCTGTCTTCAGATGGGACTGTGATTTACTGCTATTCTCGTTTTGGGGACACATGATACAGAGGTGGGTAGTGACTAGTTACAATAGCTCACACCACCATTTTAAAAAAACCTTTAATTGTTCAATTCATGAATAAATTATTTTAAAGTTTTCAAAGTTCTGTCCCATCATAATTGAAATCCCTTTCTCCAAGCAAACAAAACAAAATCAAAAATCAGGGTGGTCTGAAAATACCCAATAATGTTATAATACAAGCACAGTTACAACAAGTGTAAACAATATTACAGTATTGATCTCCCACATGAATGGAGTCTATCCCAGTAACAATGTAGAACAAAATATTCCACATTGTATTGATATGTCCTTCAAGGCCCAATGAATCAACTATATTATCCCTGCATTTTTGTCTACCTTTGTTACCATGAGAGAAAGTCTCATGTGTCTTTTAGTCGTGCATTATAAGCCACAGAACAGTATTATGAATGTCCAGTGTTTCTTTTTACAGTGTATAGGTCAACAGTGTGTTTTCAGTAGGCCATAAGTCAAACAACACAATACAACATTCAAAATGCATCTCTTTCAGTTTGTGTTTTTGTTCTGGTAACAAAGACTAAGTCCCCACAAGAAACTGTGGATCTAATGTTACCATAATGTAGTCTTAGTGAAGCCAGAACTCAGTGAATGGAGGAGGGCAGCAGATGGAGGGGCCCCAGACTCCTGCCAGTGCTGAAGCCAGGCCCCACTGGCCCCACTGGGGGTCTATTCACATCACATGCTTCAACTGACTTTGAACTGGTCATTTGTATCAAGGCTGTACAGAATAACTATGGAAACTGATATTCACTGATATTCATTTACTTTTCATAAATCACTATTTCTATTTCAATAAATATATTTTAAGCATTTACTTTGTAAAAAATTACTTATTTTCATTAGCATGCCATACATAGACTTACAGCCAGACCATGTCCAAATGACAGCCCAGGGGCCAGTTGTGACACATGTGACACATGGGGAAGATTCTCCAAATGACACTAGAGTTAAATCTCAAACCTGATCGTATAAGTGAAAGTTTGGACACAACCGTTGCTTTTTTTGGATAGATTCTCTGAAAGCCATAATTCAAAGAAAGTGTCAGTATCACTTCAAGAGCTTATTGCCTGTCTAAATTGTTTTCCATTACTTATCACTTCAAATTATGCGAGCTCCAGCTCACCACATCAGTCTATGATTTACTGCTCAAACACTTCCCTTTGGTACTTTAAAATAAATGTTGTCTGACGTGAAGATGCATTGTACTATACGTCATTTGTTAAAACGTCTATCATTACGCTTTTCCTCGATTTACATTTCCCATTATTATATTGAATAATCTGCTATGCAAGTCAATTTAGGCTTGAATAAGGAAGACAAATGTTCCCCCCTGTGATTGTGAAATTTAGTTGTCAAAAGGTTTTTATATTCAGTTCACAGCGTGCAACACTTTCTCACAATTGGGTGTGTTTTTTTCCCTCCTTTGTGTCTCTTGCAGGATGGCCTGCAGGCACACACTTACACAAACAAGGAGACAGTGTGGAAATAGAAAAGGATAGTGTCAGGGCTGTGTCAGACACAATTATGGTATTTCTCAGCGCTGCATGTGGTGAGTGCAAATATGTAGTTTGTGAGAGACTGATAATGTAAGTCAAGTCGGCTGTAACTCTGTTTATAACAACCTGGCAACAGCAACATGGTTGATGTTAACTTGTTTTGCACATTGGCCGCTGTGGTTAGAGGTCTGTATAAATAACTATCCATTTTTGAGGTGTTCAAATGTGCTCTACATATGGTTCAATCCTTAGTGTTGTTGTGTCCTTGGGCTCGACACTTTACTCACCATGTATGAAAAGGATTGATGTGTTTGTTGGTAATTGGAGAGCCCCTCAGCCAAAAATGGCAGCCACATTTCCGTGTGTATCCTGTGTCTAAATCACATGGCACATTATATTTATGAATAGCAACAAGACAAAGAGGATTGAATGTGTTATTACCGGCCAAAATAATATGTCAATACCTGCATTTGGCAGGTTGGCCAGTGATGAGATGAAGGCCTGACTACATGTCTCTTAACAGTCACCACCAGGAACAATCAGAGATGATAAATAAGGTGTGATCTCCAAACAATATTAAACCCCAAAGCCCAGGCAGGTGGCCAGACCATAAACAGTTTCTCCTATAGTGGCCTTGGGATGTTTCATTACTTAAAGGCAATATAGGTGCCTGGTGACCACAGGTAGTCCAAAAGACAGATAGATATGGTGCTCTAACCCAATTTTGAGAACAAATGGGAAGCCTTCCTGCAGCTGAAATTATAAAGCAACAGTGGACCAATAGTTTTGTTTTTTTTAATGACACACATACACAAAATACTAAAACAAAACACTAAGACACACAGAACTATTGTAATGAGTTAGCCTCAATTACTTTATCAACAATTTAAACAATCATTTTTACTTTTCTTCCCAATAAATTCAACAAACCTTTATATAGTTGCAAAAATGTCTGGAGCATATCCTTTCACACTTTTAGGTGAGACTGAGAAGAATCTAAAGCTAGTTTACTCCTTATATTACTTAATTGGGCGTAGTATACCACTGTAACATCTCAATGGCTGTCATCATATTTAGTTCACTGTTATTGAGGAAATGATGTCAATTGGGTGTGTTATGGGAGTTACGAGGCCTGTTCCCGGCAGTATTAACGTTGGGACCATTGCATCGCATTTGACAAGATTCCCAAAGATACCCATGTCATTAAAGTCATAGACATAATAAAGAGTAGACGCCACATTGGTTGCTGGGGCGCAAGAAATGAGGCCGCCATCTCGGACAGGTCATCTTTCCCGCAGAAGCAGCAGGAGCACTGTGGTCAGTATTCTTGTTTGAATCTTTTGAAATCTTTTGATATATATATGATTATTTGAATTTACTGATACTCTCTATATACCCTTTAAAAGTTTGTAAACAGAACAATTAACATTCTAAATTCTGAGATGGAGGCAACTGGAGGCAAGACCACAATACATTTTAATGGAGAAATTAGCATTAGCCACAAAATATAACAAAATATGAGAAATCAAGATGATTCTGGCAAATTTCAACCACTCTGCTACATGTAGGTAATGTCTGAGCTGGGTTAGGAAACATTAGTGAATGTACCTCACATTGTATGTTTATTTAATACAAATGTATTCTATTCCTCACCACAAATCCCACTTTTTGATATAAATAACTCACTTTATCCTCCAGTCACCTCAATTCTGGAATTTTTAACATTCCATATGACCAACATTTTAAAGGGTCTATAAATATGAAATCTACAGACACTATATACATGAATTATATTGATATTCTAATATGTTTAACTTCTGTCTATTGTGTTACATGTTATATATATTAGATATAGATTCATATATTGTTTATAGATGTGTATCCCTTTATCATATATATTAATCATACATTATATTACCTGAGTTATACTTTACTGACACTATCTGCTTATGGAAGTGTGTGTGTGTTTTGCCAAATACCTATCATACATCATATATTAGAATATTCTATTACTGTTAAGTCCAGCATGAATATTATATATGTCGATCCATGTGTCCTCGTCAGGCCCAATCGGGTCAATTTATTATGTCTATGATTAAAGCAGTAGTCCTGAGGAGATAAAGGTTGTCTGTAGAAGCCAAGGGAGAGACTAAAGTAACTATCGACTTCGGTTGGTCAAAGTGGTAACCCACAAAGTCTGGTCTAATGTTGCTGTAGAAGCCAGGGGAGGGACTAAAATAAGATATTATGACAGAATGCCTTTACATCATAGAGTATGTTTTTATTTTCAGGAAACGTACGGGCTACACTGTTCATTAAGGACATGAAGCCAATGACTAATATGACATTTTCTGTTAAAATCAACCGAAAACTACTGATCCGTGATGGAGGAAAAATGTAATCTAATACTCACGGGATCATCTTTTATAGTTCTTGTGTAATAATTTGTGTTTTTGAGCAGTGGGGAATGGCGAGAGGCCAAGCTGCCCGCTAAACAGCTGCCAGTGTCAACAGCAGGCTGAGGCAAGGAGTGACTGTATTTACATTATATTAGCCCATCACTTGGACAGGGCTGTCACCGTACAAGCCATTCAGATGCGTCAACAAATAGCTGTCTGACGCCTGAGATTCAAGGGCGAACCCTGACAACTACAGACAGCAGATTTGAGCTTGTACATTTGTAAAAAGATTTTTCACAGATTCTGATATGGTATTCCTTTTTCTTCCTTGAGGTACAGATCAACTCACTGGTCTTCATCTGCTGCTTACTGCTGCATTTCTATCATCGCAAAATAGTCTGGCAATTCTATTTTACTATTAATATAATAATGCATCGCACTTATAAAGCGACCAGTCTTAAACACCAACCACACAACCACACACAACCACACACCACACAATCAGACAACCACACACACCACACAATCACACAACTACACAACCACACACCCACACAACCACACACCCACACAACACACAACCACACATCATACAACCACACACCACACACACCACACAATCACACACAACACACAACCACACACACCACACAATCACACAACCACACACACCACACAATCCCACAACCACACACACCACACACCCACACAACAACACACCACACAATCACACACACCACACAATCACACAACCACACACCCACACAACCACACAACCACACATCATACACCACACACACCACACACCACACAATCACACACAACACACAACCACACACACCACACAATCACACAACCACACACACCACACAATCACACACAACCACACACACCACACAATCACACAACCACACAATCACACAATCACACACAACCACACAACCACACAATCGCACACGCCACACAATTGCACAACCACACACCACACAACCACACAATCACACACACCACACACTCACACAACCACACACACCACACAATCACACACACCACACAACCACACACACCACACAATCACACAACCACACAATCACACAACCACACACCACACAATCACACACACCACACAATCACACAATCACACACAACCACACACCACACAATCACACACGCCACACAATCACACAACCACACACTTCACAATCACACAATCACACACAACCACACACCACACTCATTCATCGGCAATGTGGATTAAGTGTCTTGCCCAGCGACACAACAGCAATATTCGCTCAGGCGGGGATTCGACCCTCTGGTTGCAGGGTGAACGCATTCCTACTGTGCCACTGCTGCCCCAGAATTGCCGCTCACTGTATATTTTTTCTTTTTGGCACCATTCACTGCAGACTCTATAGGTAGTTGTATGTGTCTAATCAACAGTGTGTTTAGGTGGGAGTTTGTTCAGACTACTAAAAAAGCTAAGGTTTACTGTTGAGGTGTTTTCTATACAGTCAATACATTTGTTTACCCACTACTGATGAGGCTGAAAAACCCAAAGGCAAACTTGATTGATCATCGCCTCGTCAAGGTTGAATTCTCAGTAAGGCCAGTACTTAGACAAGTGTGAGTGCTAGCGTGTCAATAATGTTGCACTGAAAACCACTGGTTATATACAGTACAGTTAGCATGTAAGGCAATAATGTAACGCACTGTTTGACATGCCAAGGTTCCCGAATGCCATTATTTAGCTGTTCAGAATGTTTTATGTAGCCAGTGGCATGGCTTGGATGTAGAATATACAGGCACAGATGCATTTTCCATTAATGCAAGGCAATTAGTGGATTTATGATTGGCCAAAAATGAACTCATGCATTTAAGCGTGTCAAGATGCAGAACACATTCATTTTTTATTTGTTTTTGTTTTTTTGGTAACATTCTGTCAATTATTAAAGGCAGAATATGTCTAAAGAGACCACATCTTTGCTGATTACTGTGTCCTTTCAGTAGAGATGTTTTCCCTGTGTTTTGCGGGTTCTTTTTGTAGCTCTCTCCCACCGAGCAAACACATACATGTACTAGGAGAATTAGTGAATCTAAATTGCCCCTAGTAAATATATGTGATGTTGGATGGTTGTCAGTCTGTGTATGTCTCTGTGTCTGCCCTGAGACTGGTCATTGTACAGGCTGTACCCCACCTAAACCCTGTGTTGCTGGGATAGTATTCATTCACCTAAAGCACCAACAATAATAGACTGAATATACATTTCTCCACCTTCTAATTGCCAAAATGAACAGTAAGCTACATCCTATTTTTCAGATTTACACCGTGCACTTCCTGGAATTCCGCACCAGCTCACAGATATGCATTTACTGTCGCCTGAGCTCACTACACATGCTGTTTTGTGCGGCACATGTGTTATTTATGAGCTTTTGTGCGAGAGTTGTGATGTGTTAAAAGGGATGATTTGAGCTTGTGATGAAAAATATGATATGAGATTTTTTTGCCAGCAGTAGATGCATTGGCAAAGTGGTGGGAGATTTAGCAATAATATTATCATCTGGCATTTTGGAAATGCAGTTGTAAACTAAAAAAAAAGTGAACTCAGCTCTTACATTTGCTGCATGCACTGTAGATGATCTATGCAGTGACTCTATGGGGCTGTTTCCAGATCTGAAAAATGCAACACAGATCACACTGTTTTCAGAGAGCAGTAGAAACCTCACTCCAAGATGTACAGAGAACATCCAGAAGCAGCTCAATTTAATCAGAGCTTTTCAGCAAAGATACACACTGGATGTTGTTTTTTGGAAGAATTTAAATTTTGCATTTCCAAATTAGCACACAGTTGTGGCGTTGGTGTGTGAGGTAAAAATGTGATAAAACAAAGATACATTCAGATGTTAGACCTTGTGGCTTTCTGCTGCGGTAGCCCGCCTGCTTTAGGGCTGTTCTGGAGTGGTCTTCTGCTTTTAATTCTTCTTTCAAACCAGTGGATATTTTCCCTTTTTCAGGTCAGTCTCTGTAAACCTTTTAGACAGCTTTAGATTGCTGTATTAATGCCAGTACATCATGCATTTCTTGGACCCGTTCATCCCACAATTTCAGTAGGTTTGTATTCTGTCTTACCACATATTGTGAATTGTTGAAGCAATATTTGCACTTAAAATAATTTGATCAGGTGTGCCTATGTTGTGACCAGTATTATGTGCATTTAAATTCAGTTAACCGTTTTTCTCTTTTGTCCATGATTCACATATGAGGCAGGTTTGTTTGAAGTTTATGGACCTGAATTACTGGAGTGCACTGGAAAAAATCCTTGAAGCTGGTGATGTAATCAGTGAAGGGCCGACTACAGTTGCACTAAGGCTCTATTTTTTTGCCACTTCTCTCTATAACAGCATCGCAAACAAACTATGAAATATTGAACTCAGTCAGCATTTCTTGTTTCATCAGGAGATCAAAGCTCAACTTGTGATGTGGGATAAACGCAGCAGACAGGAACGCACTGTGGATAAAAAGAGAATTATGTCTGTTTTCTGATTGGAGCGCTCACATGATATAACAAATTCCCACATCCAAAATCTCAACACTAATCCCACACTTCCGGATTTGAGCAGTAATGTTGTATAATATCACAGGGGCTATAGGCCTACTTTACAAGTATCATGTACATGTGCTTCCATATTTTAAGATGTGTATACACTGAGCAGGCATTATATTTAATTTAATATATTAATGATAACGTTATGAACACATTAACTGTTTTTTTTTAATACACTGCAGACCGGACCTTATAGTTATTTCGAACTAGAATATTTGACAAGACATCTTTACGTATTGGCAAACATATCCCATCCACTGGCAGGTGCAATAATAAAGAGTTAATTATTCACTTCACCTGTCAGTGGTCATAATGTTATGCCTGATCAGTGCCTTTGAAAAGTACATTGTGAATAATTGCTGCGGACAAGGGCCTCTTTTTGTTCTGTATTTTTGATGATGGGGAAGATGGCAAGGTTAAATGGGTAATTGAATCTTTCTTATTGACGTTGGATCAATTGTTGCCAGAATGAGATATCTATGTTTCAGCACTTAAATATCTGATGCATGTGACTGTACGTTAAATACAAGTGTTCAGGCAGAGATGTCCCTATAGGCAGTGGGCTGTGTGTTGATAACAAGAAATAAACCCTTCAACATGTAGAATTTAAATGATTCCTGGGACGTTATATCAAAACACATCCACGACAGGTTCATGAATAAATAAATGCTTTGTTCACCTTGCTGTTGACCTTTAGGCGGGGCATGTGATCATACAAGCTGGTTTGTATTCAGATGCTGTCTTGTATTCATGGAGACAGCATGTCTGAGGTGTCCCACTGCAGCAGTCGTCTATGGCCCTGATGTGAGCAAAGGGTTGTTTCATGTCCTGATCAAGGGCACCTCAATGGGGAGCTCTGAATTTAACACTGACACTGTTTGAAAAAAGACAGATGCTTGAACCATTTTTTAAAATTTGTGGTCCCTTATTGTTCAAGTCTAAGATTGATGCAAGGTCTAATGAGTTTAATGTATGTTATTGGGACAGTAATATCTGGTTAGCAATTCAACCCACGCCCAGTTCATGCTATAGTGTGTCCTTGGGCAAGACACTTCACCCAGCTTGCCTATATATAAAACGTGTCAATGTAAACGTGGTGCTGTGTTTGGTGGTAATTTGGCACAATATGGCGGCCACAACTTTTTCAGTTTGCCCCATGATAGATGTGGCTACTGGGGTACTGCCACCTTCAATGTGTGACTGTGCAGGGAGTGAATACGGGACTTCCTAGTACCGTATTTTCTGCACTATAAGGCGCACTTAAAAACCTTTAATTTTCTCAAAAACCAACAGTGCGATTTATAATCCGGAGCGCCTTATATATGGATTAATTCTGGTTGTGCTTACTGACCTCCAAGCGATTTTGTGTCACACGGCGCTCAAGGCGCTCCGTCAAAATGTTTTGGTACGACTTTGGTAAACTACAAAGCTCTGGGAGGCAGGAGCGTCGCGGAGTAATACATACCGGTACTATGCTTCACCCTAATCAAGGCAGGAATCATCACTGAACTGCCAGGTAACAGCAACGACACAGACTCGGATAATGACGAGGGGGATCCGGGCACGCTGGATGCCGCAATCGCCCAACTGTTCAACTCGGACACTGAAGGTGAAGAATTTGCTTAATGTGCCGTATGGTCCGGTGCGCCTTATATATGAAAAAAATTTGAAAATAGACCATTCATTGACAGTGCGCTTTATAATCCAGTGCGCCCTATAGTGCGGAACATACGGTAGTAGATATTGTAGCGCCACATTATGTACTAATTCTGCATTATGTAATAATCTGCCAAAATATATTAAAATATTCACCTGAATATGTAATAAAATTGAACACATTTTGTAATAAGTTTTTACATTCTGTTTTCATGACTTAGCTGTGCTCTTTTTGTTTTGCACATGTGTTGGTCTCGGGGTCTCTATTTTTAATGTTTAAGTTTAAATACCCTCACTTTGCCACACGTGGCTTCGAAATACCTGGCACTTTTTTATGAATTTACCATTGAACATACATATTCACCCATTGGTCACTTTATCAGGTCGATCTATTTACTCGAGCTCAAAAGCAAATAAGCCTCTTGGATTGGTTTTCATATAACCTTCAATCAATATGGTTTATAGAGAATATGCAGGTGGGCTAGAGCAGCTAAATACCACACCGGGCGCTGCCTCATTAGGTACAAGGTCGATGTAATTAAGTGGCCAGTGAATTTATATGACTGGGTAACTACACTTTTCATCAAAAATATTTTGTCATCGTTATGTATAAGGGGAATCACGGGTGTTTGTGACAGTAAGATGGTGTTGTTACTAAGACTGTTCCTCCTGTTCCTGAAATAGTAAACCATTCATATTTAAATCATGGAAATCACATTGGCAGTTCTGTATAATTCAAGTCATAATCGCTCATTTAACAAGACAGAGCATTGTGTTTCTCGTTATGCAATTACTTTTATTACCCTTTTGTGTCCATATTGTGAAACATTGCTCCTATTTATGCTCGACCTCTGACCGGGGACTCATTCTTAATCAGTGATTTTAAATCATCAACACCCACACTACAGAGTGGAATGTTCTTTTGCTTAAATATTGATGTATTTACTTATTCTACAGTCACACAATGGTGGTGGTCAAGTCTGCAACCATAACTGCCATAGGGCTGCCAAACTATTGTTTCTCCAACCACCACCAAACACCACACCATGAACACCACGCTAAAACATGACTACAAATAGGGATGTGCCTTGGTCTTCCTGTGTTGGCACCCAGTAAAAACATTCTTACAGACTCTATAGACTTTGCAATAGAGTAACATATCCTGAATGCCAGACATCCTCTGAAGTGGTAGCCTCTCACTATCACAGCATTTTAAATGAATATGGAAAGGTGTGAACTAAAACTGATGAGCCACATCAGTCTACATTTAAAACAAACACTACAAATCTGTCAATAATCACACCCACTCTTCATGTAGTACTCTCAAACACACTGTGCCTTTTACAGAAACCCATCTAAAGAAATCAAAAATGAGGCGAGCCAATCAGCTGATAAATCTCTCTCTCTCTCTTTATTTTTTTGGTTACTTTATCATCAGACGTGAAAGCCTGATAACCAGAGCCCCCCTTCACCCCCTGGTCCCCCTGCCCTTCACGTGTGTGTCTGCACGGCTGCGATAAGCAAATCAATATCCTGTCCCAATTCTGCGCTCTCCACAAGGTGACAAGCTGCAGCCAGTGTCGCTCGGACCGGACAATCTCATACAGGTTTTTTTGGATAAAATTTCCTACCGGAGTGGCTCAAAAAGATACTTTCTATATCAAAAAAACATGTTGGGAGTAATGCAGGGGAAGTGCTCAAAGACTTTATTTTTATGTCTGGTTCATGCCTGATGTTATAGATAAAATAAAAAATTGTGAGATTGTAATATTTTGTGTAAAACATGATACATTTGAGAGGGGCTTGGATGGTTGCTATCAAAAGGCTTCCCAGCCGCCATCGACCACAATATGTTTTTATTACCTTTGAAAAGCAACACTTTTAAGCCAAAAACTATTGCTGCGGAAAGACTAACTTTCTGATCTGTGTAGATGTGAATTGAAATATGTAAATAAATATATTAAAATAAATGAATTGATATTTAATAATAATAGTAATAATGAAAAATATTTTGTTCAGAGAAGTGTTTCAGTTTTACTTTGTTATGTCTATCTACATGTTGAGTGAGACATCAACATTTTAAAGATAAAAATATTGTGGCAAACACTGTTCTAAAAATACTTGGTGAACCATTGTGTAAAGGTGACTTTATTAAATTACTGGGTTAAACAATTTTCTTTTTTGAAAAGCATTGAGACGGCACAAAACCAAATAAAGATTATAAATTTTTTACTAATACAAGCCCTGGTAGAAATTGCATGGAGTTTATTATTGCATTTATTCACTATTTAAATAGACATTTTGGATTTGTTGTGATATGAACTATGAATTTATGACGTTTACACATTCTTTTGAGCTACATGGTATACTACTGTTCTGTCGGCTGTGCCATAATATAGGTGGTCTGAAAGCACAGGGGCATTGATTAATCCATCCACTGTGAGATAGACAGCCCACCCCTCTGAGCATTGACTGGAGTTAACCTCGCCTCAGGTCACATTTGGGGTTTGTAGAAAGGCCCACTGCTAACCATCCAGGATCAAGACTTAGAGACATTATTGCATTAGCAGATCACAAAGTTAAACTCGACCACTATAGGTCAAAGATAACTCACAAAGTCTGATCTGATGTTGCTGTGAGTAATAACAAAAACATAAAAAGACATCATATTAAATGTCTATACTTCACACTATCGTTACATTGGCTTCCAGTCCCTCAAAGAATTGACTTTAAAATGATTTCATTCATTCGCATGTCAAAAAATGCCCTAGGTCCGAGTTATCTATCTGACCTTTTAACCCCATATAAACCCTGTAGTCCTCTGAGATCAGCTGGGACAGGTTTACTGATAGTCTCTTGAGTTCGGACCAAACGTGAAGTATCTTTTAGTTCATGCTTCCCAACTGTGGAACTTTTTAGTCACTGAGTCACTTGAGTCTTTTTAATATAGGCTATAATTAAACTTTGATATATATTTTATGTCACGTGCCGGTCACAGGCAGGTCTAGTCCACTCCCGGTTTTACAGCTGCCTACTCCCAATCCTGGGCCAGCACCACACATTCCTCTCCACCTTCTCTCCCCACTCCTGTCTCCCGCCAGTGATCAGTACACCTGAGTCCACATCTGTGTCCCATCTCATCCCAATCAGCACACTATTTCAGCTCCCTATGTTTCCCCTGGCATTTGCCGGTTCGTCACTCATGCCCACCCACGATCATGCTGTCACACAGGATTCCTCCAGATACCAAGGGTCTCCCGTTTGTATGGTATGTTACGGAACCCTACGGGCCGAACACAAAGTAAGCCTGTCTCCTGTGGACTAAATCTGGGACCCCTCCGCGTGCCCTCCTGCCGGATTTCAGCCCCTCAAGAACATCACCTCGTATGGACAATCTTCCTGAGCCTTGGACCCTGTCTCCTACAGTTTCGGGATAGTGTATTTTCTGTTGCCTTGTATTCACTGTTTTTGGGGATTAATAAAGACTTAACTAGATCTCTGTGTAGATGGTGTGTTGCAATTGGGTCCTAAATACCCCCACTGTGATAATTGTATGTATTTATATTGCCTATGTACAATGGTTCCTTTCTTATGCATGTTCCCAATCCAAAACATATGTCTTTAATTGAACTGTTATTGTGTTTATTGTTGTTGTTTTGGTTTTTTTTAACTTCAATCTCTGAATGTACAGCACTTTGAGTTGTCTCTGTACATGAACTGTGCTATATAAACTTACACTTGCTTGGCCAAGGGCGGGACTAGCATTTATTTATTTATTTCTATCAATGTTTTAGAAAACCTAATGAAGATGATGTAGAATGTATCAATTTCTTTAATAATGTGAACATATATTAAACCGATTTAACCTTTAAAAATATTAATGTGCTTTATTGATGGGATTTAAGTGCTTTAATGAGTCATTATTCATGCATTCCTATTCATTAGACTTGATCAGCCTCTTTATTTTATTTCTTGTAAACTACTGTGTGTATGTGTGTACTCTGGAGTCAAAAGATAGCTCTATTATTTTTAGTTTCATCATTGGCAAAGGCTAACTTGAACAAAATGTAATGTCTGGATTAGGTCAAAATATTGGAAATTATAACCAAATACTATGTGTCCATAAACTGTTAACATCAAAATTAGAGACAGTGTTTAGTCGTGTGCCATTGTGGGTTAAATTATTATTACTATACATTACCGTGCATTCTATTATGGATTTTTGGACTTCTATTAAATTATGTCAAACTTAGATTGATAGACGTCATACGTGACTTCAGAGATAAGCAGCTAACATTCGACATGAGAACAAAAAACGGTATAATTTGGTTTGAGCCCCTCTGTGTGCATTTCTTGTCTGAGGGCAGCAGAAAGATTGTTTAAATATTCACTGCCCGAGGCAATGTCAAATAACAGCAGGCACTGATAAGATTTCAAGGCTCGCTTGCAAAATTAGCCCCTTAAACAGTGAATTCTTGGAAACATTCCTGTCTGCTTTAGATTTTGGGGCTGTACGAAATGAACGAGGAACAGAAGGAGGATGATATGTCAGTCTGTGCCATCTTTCAACTTAAAAATGCCAGTCATAGAGTGTGCATAATGAAATATGAATTGAGTCGGGGACCATCACCTGCACATTAATGATTGGTGCCAAATGTGTATCCTCTAGATTAGTCCTTATCACCAATAAGGCACACACTGGTCCTCCTGCTGTTGGGAAAGTAAGCAGCAGCTTTCGTCTGACTGGACCGGAGCAAAAACACAAACTAGAAAGCTTCATGTCCGTTTGTGAAACTAAGGCACCGTAGGCTAAATGGAATTGACAGGCGTGCATAATCACCTGCAGTTATAGCTGGGGGTGCTTTGGCTCAACTCAGAAACAGCCTTGTTGAGTCTAGACCAGGCCCACATAAGCCCCATTAAATTATAATTCTAAATGGACTTTTATGCCCCGGCAGTTTAGGAGAAACACAGTGTACTCTGGGCCAAACAGATTTGGATATTACACTGTTGTGATGCTTATGTCTGGTACAAATGTGGTGTGCACGGTTTCGAGACTGCTCTCAAATGTGTATTTATGCTCTTTATGATGCTATGAGATGCATCACAATTGTACATGCACTTTTAAGAGACTTGAATTGTGTAGTTGTTTCTTTTGTTTTTTACGTAAGTGACCCGATGGGACAGATTAGTTAACATACATGATCAGATCAACACATCGACAGATTCACTATCACTGACAGTCATTGTTATTGAAGCTACAGTTTTGTGACATTATTGTTTGGAGATCTGAGGCATCACAAAACTGCAATAAAATTGTGTGCATACTTATTTTTCTTGTATGCCTGTATACATTTTAAAATATTAACAATTATATTTAAGGCAAAACTATGGCACGTTTTCCTTTAAGTGCTGCAAAAAGACAGATTTGTTTAATACGAATTTAATACAAATAATATAGTATGTATTACTGGAAGTATGTGTAGTATGGAGTCTAATCAGTTGAATGGATGACTACCATGGAACTATGGAAATGTGACTAAAAAACAAAAACATGTTTGGACCTTTTAACATTTGACCTTTTGAACAAAAATAAGAGATGATAAACAAGAGATAGAGCATGTAAAATGTGACCTGACATGTGAATGTGAATATTCATGCATATTAATAATAAAGATGGAAAACGTGACAGTATTAAAATTCTCTACAGGCCTTTGTTAGCTCGGACTATAAGGCCTTTGTAAAGCAAGGTTATTTAGTTTTATGAAAGTAATAAAAACTGAAACTCTGTGACATTTTACATCAATCATTATTTTAACAGATGTAGGTAAAAATGTCAACTTTCTGATTTTGCTCCCTGCGATAACAAATCAAATCAATAATTTAACTTGATGCTTTTCAAACTTTTCAGACCATTTTTAACAGACTTAAATTCACACAAATCAGAACTAATGAAAATCTAAACAAAAGATTAAAACTTGTATAAGTGCCAGTTCAGTGAAAGCTTGTCTTGGTGTGTGTGTGTCTTGGTGTATGTGTCTTTGTGTGTGCGTGTATGTGTCAGGGTATTTGTGTGTGTGTGTGTGTGTGTGTGTGTGTGCGTGTATGTGTCTTTGTGTGTGTGCGTGTATGTGTCTTGGTGTGTGTGCGTGGGTTTGTTTGTGTATGTTTGTGTCTTGGTGTGTGTGTGTGTGTCTTGGTGTGGTGTGTGTGTGTATGTATCGGGCTGGGTGTGTGTGTGTGGGGGTGTGTGTGCGTGTATGTGTCTTGGTGCGTGTCTTGGTGTGTATGTGTAGGTTGGTGTGTGTGTGTATGTGTCTTGGTGTGTGTGCGTGTCTTGGTGTGTGTGTGTGTATGTATCGGGGTGTGTGTGTTTGTGTGTGGGTGTATGTGACTTGGTGTGTGTGTGTGGGGGTGTATGTGTCTTGGTGTGTGTGTATGTATCGGGGTGTGTGTGTGTGTGTTTGTGTGTGGGTGTATGTGACTTGGTGTGTGGGTGTAGGTGTCTTGGTGTGTGTGTTTGTTTGTGTATGTATGTGTCTTGGTGTGCATGTGTGCATGATTGTGTATGTCGTGGTGTGTGTGTGTGTGTGTGTGTGTGTGTCTTGGTGTATGTGTGTCAGAAAAAGTTCAACAGAAAGTGTGAAAGTGTAACGTGTGTGTGGGTGGTTGTCATCAGCCATGTAGTGGTCAGGGCCAGACTAACGACTGCATAACTGTAAATATATACTTGATCTTTTTTGTTACATAATGCGTCCAACCACGCAAACGTCAACACGGTCAAGATACGGTCCAATGGTGTCAAATACAGTTACCAGAATCATATGTATTTGTTGCTGAAACCTGCTGATAAACACAATTGGTGTGAAGGTGTTTATATAGGGCTCATGATTAGTTAGGCACAGCTTGCACTATTCAACTATTGAGTGTTTCCAAATACAGTTGCACCATTTCTTGAATGTGTGGTGATTTAGAGACTGTCCTTGGAGAGGACCTCACCGACAAAAAAATAAAATGACATATTGATTTGAGCAAACACAAACTATGCAATATCTGACGGGCACAAAGTTGACTCAGAGATTACCCTTTCCAATAGAATGATGCAGACTGGAATAACAATACAAACTGAATCATATTTGAATTGAGTTTACCAAAACACTGGTTCCAATGTTATTCTAACACATCCATCAAAATCGAATTCGGGGAATGATTGCCCACACAAAGCCATAAACCTGTTGAGTTAAAAAATGTTGCAAAACTGGAAATAGAGAGCACAAACCACTACCAAGGCCAAATATTTCAATGGATCTAGCAACAAACTAGTTCAGGTTTGGGGGCAGCAGCAGCTCAGGTTGAATAGCAGGTTTAATCCCCGCTCCAACCCAGTTCATACTGCTGTTGTATCGCTGGGCTCCTTTTTCCAAATGTGGTCAATTGTGTTTGGTGGTGATTGGAGAAGCTACAGGCAAGGTATGGCTGCCACAAGTCCATCAGTCTGCACCAAAGCAGCTGGGGCAACAAAAAAACACTATATGACTGGGGCGTGCGGAAATAAGCTCAATCCACTGAGCCATAACATAATTGTCTTTAATATCTTTAATCCTATTTCATAATTGTACAAATTAAAAAAATGTAATCCTGGATTGCGGAAACGATATAAAACCAACCAAGCAACACAAATATTAGTGTGACTGCGGACATAAATGTAATCAAAATATGCCAACACCTCTTCAAACCAATCTTCACACATATTGAAATGTCAGGATGAGGAGACACTTTTTAACATGACGAACATTAAATATATAAAGGCCAACTGCCAAGCACACTCACACTCTGACAATTACTTTTACATGTGTGCCTGTCTGTCACACCCCCATCCACACACTGTATACGGAAGTCAGGTTTCCACCCACATTCACCCACACATTAGCACCCACACAAACGCACAACTTAGCCTCACACTTTCTTTCATAAAGCACTTGGCTGCACATCTATAAATAGGCTGAAGGGCACTGCACAACCTCAATTTGCCACCCCCATACACTCCTATAGCAATTATCTCGGGTTTATTTCGGTTAAGCAGTCAAGCACAGGGAATAAGCGACTCCACTTGTTCACTGGTAGTTAATAGGAGTGAAGATACTTAATAGCAACCAGCAATCAGTCAGATCGAATGGCACTGGGTAAAATACAGTTTGTTTATTGAGTGCTGGATCATATATTTAAAAAAAAGAACCTTCCACACATTATACCCAGAGGTGGGTAGAGTAGGCAACAATTTTACTCAAGTAAAAGTCTCGTTACTTCAAAATAATGTTTTTTTCACATAAATTGTTCTTACATGACACACAGAGGTGGTAAAAGTACTCTTACTCTTTCTAGATTTACAAGATTTTACTCAAGTAAGAGTACAGTTACTTCAAAATATTATTACTCAAGTAAAAGTAAAAA
>JAVQKC010109494.1:0-33541 GCA_036025475.1 Philypnodon macrostomus | reverse complement strand
CTCGGGAGGAGCTCGGAGTAGAGCCGCTGCTCCTCCACATTGAGAGGAGTCAGCTGAGGTGGCTCGGGCATCTGTTTCGGATGCCCCCTGGACGCCTCCCTCGGGAGGTGTTTCAGGCATGTCCCACAGGAAGGAGACCCCGGGGAAGACCCAGGACACGCTGGAGGGACTATGTCTCTCAGTTGGCCTGGGAACGCCTCGTGATTCCTCCGGAAGAGCTGGAGGAAGTGTCCGGGGAGAGGGAAGTCTGGGCGTCCCTGCTTAGACTGCTGCCCCCGTGACCCGGCCTCGGATAAGCGGAAGAAGATGGATTGTCTAGTATTATCTTGAAGTGAAAAAGCTTGAAAAAAGGCACACTATCGTTCCTAAAGCTAGGTAATATTTTTCACCATTTAAAATGTAGTATTAATAGCCCATCTTATGCTATTCCTAATGATGACAAATAATTTTCCTCTTCCTACAAGGCAGTCCTGGTCTTAACCTGCTTGAAGAAGTCGCAGCCACTGGCCCAAATATGTCACACCTAACAAGGCACACCACAAATTTAGCCTGTCAATATACGTCAAGGCTCATTCATCAGCCATCGCTCTTTATCTCGAGCTGTCCCCCTTCTTTCACCGTTTACCGTTGCCGTAGTGACACCCGACTTTGCCCCGAGCTTGTGCAGTTCAATCCCCACCTCCCGGTCGTCTCCGTGAGGCACAATGACAGCCGCGGTCCTTTGGTGAAAATCTACGTGCACTGAGTGAGGACACAAAAATGGTGCCACACTTAGCCATGTGACATTATATGCACAGCTCCCACTCACCGGTTGTGACAGGCATGGGAATCTCACACCTGCATGGTAATCACACAAGTGTCAACATAAGACCCTAACTTATGTTGAGGTCTCACAACTTTCAATCTGACAAATGCTACTCCTTAATTTCTCATTGATAGTTTTTAAAAGGTGACAGGTCCACTCAAATCAAGACATGTATCATGAGACATACGATGAACACGTATGTCTGCGCTGTGGTGCCTAATGTTTGTGCAATTGATGTGTGTGTGATGTGCTTCACACTTAAATTTCATAATGGATAAATACAGTTGAAATGGCCACTGTGAAAGATATCTTTAATTTGTCATTGCTAGATTATTAAAAGTGTCTATAGAGCTAGTCCCAACCTGGATGACCACACACACTCAAATGGAGACTAACATGCTACTTGTACACAATGAACACTCACTGGCCACTTTAATAGGCAGACCAGCTACATGATAAGCTGGCTCCCATATAATATCTGAGCCACTCTATATACACTATTTGTGTATTCATTGCAGTTTCAAGTGGACACATACCCAACATAATCCCCTTATCTTGCCCTCTCTAAAAGGTTTCATGGGACTAAAGCCTGAAGGAAAATGTGATGCGCATATACTATCAGTTGAGTGTGTAGTTCAGGGCTGCTCCTGGGACACTGTAACTATGAAAGCATGGTAGTCATTTTAAACAGCGCTTGAGAGATGTTTCCTTATAGACCTAAACATAGTGATGTGAAGGCATTTTGGGCTGTAGAATAATTTACTGATACTATATTTCTAGGGTAGGATAAATCATTGTTCCATATTGCTAAGAGGAGGTATGTACTATGTAGGCTTGAAATAAACTGAATATCAAAACGATTATTTAATCGTTCACTTACTAATACTTTTGGGTCCCATGCCCGCTATTTAGAAACTGCTCCCTTACATACACACTGACATAATAATCTGATTGGAGGTATTTTATCACCTTCTGAAATGGAAATACATCAAATTGCATTCATGTTGTCACTGCAGTCACAGTTTGTCTCCAGTCATCCGTAATTTGAGTATACAATTATTTTATATATATTCATTTTTCTTTCTGTAATTAGTTGCAATATCTTTCATTTTCCTGTCGTTATTGGCTCTTTTTTATTCGCTGATGTTGTTGTCTTCTTGGTAGAACTTGGTGCATAATTGTAGGTGCACTGCTCTGTCTGCCAGCCTTGAAGTTATAATGAGGCCTGTGTGTTTGTGTGAAGACAACAGAGAACCACAGTCTATTTTATCCTGTTGTCTGTATACAGGAGGGCGGGGAACATTGGGCTGCTGCATGGTTTGTTTTGTATTGAAACTGACAGAGGGAGGCAGATTTGGATGCATAAAGTAATGAGTCTTCTGAATATCCCCGTAGAAGGCATATTTTAGCTGTGACATCCATTTAGACAACAAAATGGATGTGAACTATACAAGCGTCTTATTTTTCCACCCACACTTTCATTGAACATCTGATAAAAGCCTGTTGTAAAGTCTACTGGTTCTGCTGTGGTCTGCTTAAAGGGGCAGTATTTGTTTTAAAACATGTTTTTATCTATTCTATTTCATGTTTTACAAAATAAATTGAAAATGTCTTCCTCTTTAGATAAGGTGCATGTCCCATAATAGGCCCTATCTCCCCCTGCTGGTCCCACCCACATCACTACTCCACCCAGTTTTTAGGTTCCTAATAAGACCAGTGTCTCATAAACATGCGAATGAAACCAAATTCAACTTCGGGTATGTTTTTGATGAGAAAACTACAGTATAACCACTATAATGGTAGAACGCTCTGGAAAGATGAATTATTACAGGGCCCCTTTAAAAGGCAGGAAACAAGCCTTTAAAAAGCTTGTATAAGATAATTGTTTACATTCAGCCCTCCCTGGTGTCAAAAAAAGTATCTATTGTATTTCCTTATATGACTTCTTATGAGCATGTGTTTTTCAGAGCCACCCAGCAATGTTATCATTCCCCATGTCTATTGTTAATACAGTGAGGCTTTTATATGTTCTAGTGTGGCCATGTTTATTTTAAAGCTTGTGGCTTTAATGGCAGCAGCCCATCTGCCACTGTCTTGTCTGATAGTGCGAAAGTCATCAGGCGGCCTTCATTTCCGCACATGTATATACCACTTAAGAACAGTGATTTTCTGTCAGTGACTACAACATTTTGTGGTTAGTCAAAGTGGCAACAGGGACTGCCAGAAGCCCCCCCCCCCATATACAAGATTATTTGTTAGTGGACTAGAACTGGCATTTGGACGGACTTAAATATAATGTGTATTGAAATAATGTATTGTTCATTGTTTACTAATTGTAATATTTTCTCAACAGGGTGACGGAGCGCTATCTGAAGCTTCAGCCTCACCTGTAAGTTTGCACAATTTACTTTCATTAATATTTCATTATGTTTTCCGAAATGGTGAAATGTACTCACTCCCAGTTGTGACCTACAATGGCTTGACTGATCTTTACAAATTTCACAGTCCTTTTGGCTGAGGAGTGTTAAAACATGTGGCCACTCAGGTGAGCAGCCTCAGTGTCATATTATCATGGTCTGAGAAAGGGTCAAACAAGGAGCAGATAGGCAAGGCTCAGCGGGCATCTACAGTCGGGCCAGAAAAAGGATATAGCTGAGCATCCAGGCAGAGAAGAATGGAGAGCCCTGTCCCAAAGCAGGGGGTGGGGGTGACAGGTGTAGCTGGCTGGCTCCTACATGGGTGAGGCATGCACTTATTGAGTTGGTGGCAGTCCCTTAAGAATTGAGGCATGTACCTGCAGAACCATACAGTGCTTTATGTCTTTCGATTTTATAATTGGACTTTCTGTTCATTCTCCTGGTCCTGTAAAATCTAGAAAAAGAGAGTACATAACCTCGACATGTTCACATCCCAGTGCACAAAGCTAGTAGTCCCACACAAATTGACAGTACATGTAGCAACAGATGGCTGATATGTGAAGTCATGTGTGCTGCTGGCATATTCACCCTTCAACACATAAGAGTGAATGTGTGGGCAAACAAAGGAAACTCGCATTCTCCAAGTGCATTGTGGGAGCTTGGAGCTGGGAGCCGACGGACGCTGAAGATTAAAGATACACTGTGGCTAGCTGCCTAATTATGTGCTCTTCGTAAGGGATCAGTCTGCCAGTTCAAATCAACACTTAGGGCTTACAAAACAGTATCCTAATGCTTCTGGCCTAGTCTTTTAAAATCCTCAAATTGCTAAGTATATCTTTTAAACACTGTTGTCAACAAATAACTACTAAGTGGGCTCTAAAATGAAAAAGACTTGCAAATTAGGAGGATTTTAACTTTCCTTGAGTGAATGAAAACAATCAAAAATGTAGATTTTGTACACTTGCCCTTGTATATGTAAATGTATGGGCATTATATATTATTACTCTTTGCACAGAAACCTTGAAGTGTTCACAACTGTATTTAATGGATACAGCTGCAAATAACATAAAGCTGTATGTTTTCTTAGTTTTGTTGAATCTGGCTAATGGGATGAGCATATGTTAAATGCATATTTCTGCAGCTGTTTCCAAGAACAGTCAACATTGTAAGAGACATTGTGTCAGATGCCATTTGTAAGCAGACACCGATAATTCGGCTTGTGTTTGAAAGCTGATCCATTGTATGTGGCCTCTATGCTCTTGCCCAGTTTATAGACGGCTTGTCTGGCCTTTCTTGACCAGTGGCCAGCAGCAGGGTGTATAGGGAATTCCTTTGGCAATGCCACCACTTCTTATATGGTCAAAGACAGCAAACAAACATGTATAAACATAGTGCGAGTGTTGACAGACATGTTGATTTGTATGTTTGCTTTTCCAGGCTGACAATGAGTGTGTCAAAGGCGATCAGGTAACTTAATTAATTGTTGTTTACATACAGTATAATGTGCATACAAAGTAGGACTGCACAATATATAGAAAAATTTCTTGCATTATCACAAATATTGTCATGGTCAATTTCACATTGTTAAAGCGTTTGTGTGCCTAAAATAAAGAAAAAAATGTAATAGTTGAAAAAAGTAAATTTGCCCTAGTTCAGTCCAGACCTGATTTTGACCTGGTTTTGTCCTGAATTCAGATTCAGATTAAAAATGTACTAGTCTTAATGGTAGTATCCTAATATCACCAATCAATTAAAAAAGAAATAATCTGATGTTGTGCAGCCCTAATACAAACTCTCCATTGTTTTATACATTTTTATATTTTATCTGCAGGGACCTCGTGGGGAAAAAGGAGACAAGGTAACGTTTAAAATTCAACGTAAAATTCAACAGCTCCCCTTTTTTCCATGTTTTTTCCGCTGATTTACATATTCACCAGTGATAAAAGACAGCCATTATGTTGAACAAGCAATTATTGAAGCGCCATAAGTCTATCTTTGTAGCGGAACTCGGGTCGAACATCATGACTCAGCGCACACCTTGATTAACTTGCTAATAGTTCCTTATCGAGATAATGTGAGGAATAATGGAACAAAGCCCTGATCAAGCCAGGCTGCAAATTGCCTATTAATGGCCATGGTAGTGAAGTCACCAAGAAACTGGTCATGTGTGAGACTACAGCGCTTTAAGTGCTGCATCTTATATATAATATCTATGGGGTTTAACATGCAGTTTAATGGTGTGATATCTCTCACAGTGAATAAACCATCTTGTCCAATAACCCACCTAAACACATGTCACAAATAGAGATTGTCAATATGAACAAATCGTTATATTACAAAAGCCAAATATTTATATATATATATATATTTTTAAGGGCAAAACAAAAATGGACACATGAATGTACTACATTTATTGGTATCATGTTATATATTTGCAATCTATATCATACAAGAAATATGTTGCCAGCCCACAAGTAGTAGTAGATTTTCTTTTTTCAACAAGGCTTGTTTTATGAGATGTACGATCATCCATGTATGCAGCAAGATTTTTAACATGATTTTTCTTCTCTAAAGGGAATAGCTGGGGTCCCAGGTCAACCAGGCAAAGAGGGCACAAGGGTGAGTAAACAGAAACCACTTGTGGCCACTTTAATGGTATTGAAGACTCCGGGCTTAAACAGCTGAAAGGGTCGTTGTTTCTTCAAGATGTTTATTTATTTGTCACACAGTCGGAGGGAGATGTGTTGCAACTTGGATTATCCTGTGCTTTATACGTGAGTGTCTTGTTGATGATAACAAAATCTCAGCATGGTCAGAGGCCTCATACAGAGCATGATTGGCAGCACATATGGAGTTTGTTTGGCCTGTTTGGCCTGTTTTCAGTTTCTTCAAATGTGTTGGAAGTGTGTTTACATATGTGTGTGTGTGTGTGTGCGTGTGTGTGTGTGTGTGTGTGGGTGGGTGTAGCATTTCATGTTCAAATGATTAGCAGAATTAGTCATCATAGAGGTATGGATTTGAGGTATATTGTTAATTAAGGAGGTCTTATTTACAGTGCTTTAAGTATCATACCAGGGAGCAAATTAGTCACGGGCTATACAATTTGAAGTTCTTTAAAAAAGCAATACAGTTTGAGCCTGTTTAATTAATGTGGTGCTGTGCCTGTGCTGGCTTGTGGTTAAACATTGAATACTGTGTGTGTCTAGGCTTACTGTAGAAACCCTTTTACATTGTGCCAGTGAATGTCACTTGCTCATTGGTTCTCAAACCCTTTTTGACTTTTGTGGGGTCACCACAGCTAATCATATGCCTCCTATGTCTAGTGTTGTGTCTATTGATTAGACATTTATACTATGAGGAGTACTCTGGCCTGTCACAACTTGTGAATTTTATAAATAAGAAAGATAATAATGGTGACAAAGAGGTTAGGGCAGGGCTATTCAATAAAATTTTCCCATTACAAAAATGCGCAAAACTTTGTTGAAAAAAGACAATTTAGCATTTTCCATTAAATAATGAATGCAATTAAACACTTGTCACGCGATAAGTCATTCAAAAAACATGGCGACGGATGTAAACATCACTTTGATTTACAGTAGATATATTAATTTTTCAGCCACGGCACTAGCGTTCATTATCAGCTCCCAGAGGAGACATAAGCGTCTTATTGAAGCGATGGAGTGACCAGTCCCTTATATATATATATGTCGGTAATACCCCTGTCACAAACCAAATGTAAAAAATACGTGTATCCAAACATGCTGTGCCATCATCATGCTACTACTTCCTGACGTCTTCTTCGTTGTTTTCACTTGCAGTAACATCCGGTTGTTGATCATGTGACTTGACTGATGTCGAGTGTTTTGATATTCTTGAAAATCCACCTCCTCCAAGCGCAAAAGCTTTTTTTTAATCAAAAAACAGGATTTATTTTTCTCAACTCCAATTTGCGCAATTTGATGGTCAATGGAAACGCAGCTAGTAACTCCAAATGCTGTTTTTAGTGCAATAAAGTGAACAAACTTTGTGCTTGTGATAAGAAATAAAAAACAATAGCAGCTTACGGGAAAAGAGCAGAGCTTCGCTTGTAGTTCAGTTTATTTTTATTGGATGAGCATCAGGAGAGGGTCGTAATGAAGTGCCTCCACACGTTATACACTTATTCACTGAGCAACAGTCATAAGCAGGCACACAGGATTACCTTAGTTGCATTTTGTATGTGCACATATTTATCAATTCAGTCATCATTAAATCGTCTGTTTTTGGTGTCAATCAATGTTTATCGCATCTAGTTGGTCGCTTGTACAAATGAAAACAACTCGCTTCAAACACCAGGCGCAATACTGCCGCAGAGCTGGATCGTCAATCTAACACAACAAAGCAGGACTAAACCAGGATTGAACAGAGAACAAGGACTCTCACAGCAGGTTTAGAGAGGGGAGTTAAGGGGGTCCAGAACTAAACCAGGACTAGACCCAGGACTAGACCTAGGACTAGACCAGGACTAGACCAGGACTAGACCAGGACTAGACCAGAACTACAGAGGACGAAGACTAAACCAGCCGGTCAACATGAATAAGAATAAGATCCTCCTCAGTCAGTCCTGTTGATAATCTCATCACGTTTTGTTTCTATGATCTTTAGTTGTATGTTTGGTGCATTATGTCATATGTGAGCCAGCCTCGAAAGGGAGATCCCCGCTTCGGATCATACAAGTCACACAAAACACTTCTCCAGTCACAAATAACCATCTGATCACTCACTAAACTATCTCAGGAGACTCCTCAATAGATCCGTTTAGTATTCATGTCTCTATAAATGTATAAAGATGTGCTCGCGTCTGGTGTGAATGCTCCATTATACGCCACACAGTGTCGTAAAATGTTGCAAATCGGCATATGTGCTTTTTAGCGGCTGTTAATCATGTATTAGTTATTAATTATGGGTAGATTGACTGCTAATTGAATAGCCTTGGGTTAGGTATAAGCTATATGGGTCTGTTTGTGAAATAACCCAAACAGTGAAACCATTGTCTGGATTCAGAAATAATTTAAAAATTCTGTACCACTTCCAAAATGCCAAAATTTTCTCTTAGCATTTTGTTAAAAGGTAAACGTTATTACCGTTTGACCTGACAACTGCCAATCTTCAAGGTGAAAGTATTCCTTTGTATTCCTCCTAATAGAATCGACATGTCTTTACCTTGGACATGAGTATTTGAAATGCTTTGAGTATCTCTTCAGACATAAGAACAGACATAAAGCATGTCTAAAAATCTCTATGAAAACTAAAAATCTGGTTTGTCCGCATACATAAAATATATAGCCTTGTATTGTGAGCTGTGGAGCACACATAAGTAGGTCATGTTTTTCCTTTTTTTTTTAGATTAAGCAAGCACTGAGAATATACGCTGTATATTCGAGACATCTGGACACATATCTAAAACATTACGCCTTTCCGTGTGTATAGGCTGGACAATTTATGGCCCATCATCACTTTGTGTTGTTTCTCAATGGGTCATTTCCTACAGTGCTGAGAGTAACAGTAATGTTCCAGGTTTTTTCGAGGCGAGTATTTCTAATGAACAGTGTAGCTCTGATGCGGCCTGTGCAGATGTTTTTGATGCTGTTGTCTCTAGCTCATTAGTCAGGTTATTTTATGTTTGTCCTTTGTTAGGAAGTCAAAGACACATCAATTACACAGCAGATACTTTGTAGGCTCTGTTGATTGTAATTGGCTGTGAGGCTATAGGATGTGTTTGATGTTTGCAGTTCTTTATATATAAAATTCTCCTTAGTGGTAAAGATGTGCGAAAACTGTCCATTTGATGCTTCCCACTGTTGTAACTAGAGCTGCACTGTATTATAAAGTCATGCAATATCCTACTGTTTAACATTGTAAGACTTTTATGATTACCAGGACTTACACAGGACAAATATGTGTGTAAATCTTGAATATGATTTTTTTGCAGTATGGGTTTTTAAATTACTGGGATAGCGATATCTTTTCAATATATTATGCAGGCCTTGTTGTAACTAAAGACACAGTCCTGATCTATTAATACCGTGTCTTTGATGGCTGACTGACTTCATGGTGACTGTTAATGTGCTAAGGTTTCGGGTTATTCTTAGCTCATGGAGTCACATGTATGCCCCGAAGTTGTTGACCAACCTGCATTTCTGCAGTCTGCCATCCTATTTTGGGACGGTGGACATGTATCATTACCAACCGACTGCTTGCCTGTGGCCAGCTGATACAGCAAGAGGCTCTCACCTAATTAGCAACTCTTGTATGTGTTTGCAACTTTTTGGTCTCACTGTGCGATGTAGCCCTCTGTGCAAACAATACATAATTTGGACTGACCACTCTATAACTTTGAGAGAATAGCCAGAAGTAAAAAGCTTTCACATGGCTTTAGTTTCAAGTCAGGCCATCTCTCCCCAGACTGTCTGCTTCAATTTATTGTTTGAGCCAAATACAACCACTCTAAGCCATTTAGATTTACTTCAAGGAGACATGGAGGACACTGTAGAGGAAAGAGGAGCCTAGTCTTTTACTGATCCTTCTCAAAAGCTTAAAGCAACATATGCAAGAAAGCATATCAAGGGCAGTCACCCAACCACTGCTGTGACCCTGTGTCTAACATTCACAGAATCTTGATTTTATCTTATTATCTTGATGGATGACCGCTTCACTTTGTCAGGTAGCGACCGGTTCATCCATGGCAAGGAATTTATGGGGAAGTATTGCCCCCACATTGCACATTACCATTAATAGTAATGTGAATGGCTTGGTTTTATCTATTATGGATGGCATTGACACAGAATGGCTGGCAAAGAGTAGGACTTTGGGACACAGCGGGACATAACGGCAGATCAAATACGAAGACGGGGAGCTCCAGTAAAAAGGATATGATCCCCTCGTCGACTGTGGAGCAGTGCTAAAATATTCATCAGGTGCTGTAATCATGTGCTAAGCTGTATGTTGTCATTGTAGGCAAGAGCTGTCTGACACAGGTTGAGCAAGACAAATGAAACGTGAGAGGGAAAATGTGCAGTGTTCAGAGAATGGTTAAATGATATGACCTTAAATCAGCAGTAATAATTTAATATTTGCCTTCATTTGATAGAGATAGTAGTTAGGAAATTGGCGGGAAAGATGTGTCAAGGACCAAACTGTCTTGTGGCCCAGAATCGATCCTATAGACCTCTTCAGGAGTGTGGTGTTCCTGCCTCCCAACAAGGAGGTTGTGGGTTCAAAACCTTGTGCTGACAGATCTCTCTGGGTACTCACACTTCTTCCCACATGATGTGTGTAAAGAATTGGTGACTGTAAATTGATGAATGAATGTGAGAGTAAATGGTTGTCTGCCTGCATATGTCTTAGTGTCAGCCCCTGCAAAACTGGACACTGTCCAGGACGTAAACCACATAAGGCCTATAGTTGCTGGGAAAGGCTTCAAGAAGAATTTGTGTGTTATTGTAAATAGAAATCCTAAATGATTAATTGCCCAGATACTGCTGAAAATCTACAAATAACATGTTGGAGATGAGCTGCAGCAAGGTCTTGTGAGCAATATAGGAAAGGACTTAATTATGTAATTTTGTGAGCATTTTTGTGAGTTCTGAAAGCCCACGCTGAAATACACTGGAACCGCACAGAAGGCATGTTTTATTTATGCTGTGCCAAGTCCTCCCAGCATCCTGCGCATTGGTCGCTGGCACAAGGTTACAAGTGGGTACAGGACATCCATAGGCAAGGTAATGGCAGTATATTTGTGTGGAATTATGAATAATCACCTTAAGGAATCAGCATTACGGGTGGCTTCAGAATTTGTAATCCAAGGCTAAGACCTAAGCCTCATTAGTCATACAAATACACCTATACAGAGCAAATACTATTTTGTGAAGCTGACACATGCCACGTTTCTTACCTCAAATTATAGGCTTGATTTTTTTCTTCTGATAAAGGATTCATTATTCATATTCCTTCATTTTGTAAATTGTAAATAACGGGAATATACAGCTTTTTAAATAGACTTTAATCAGCGCGGGGTCCTGGCATGTCAAGGACTCTTTGTCATGTCTGACAGATGTGCCACTCTGTGTTTGTTCATATTATACAGTGCTCTGGTGTAGTGCCGAGATGATGAAACTGCAGCAAGAGGAAGCAGAACTGTGGCGCTGCTCTGTCTGTGGATGCGTTTTCGCTTCAAATTAATTATGCAGCATAGATCCTTTTACTGATTTATTTAGATATTTATATATCCTGGTTTTTTATTTACTTATTTTTTTTATCCAGAAAACTACCTAATAAATGAAGTCCTGGTGTGGTGTTCTGCCGCAGTAGCCCTCAAGGTTGTTGTCTGTCAGTGATGGTCTTCAGCCAAGCTTAGTTGTAATGCATTTTAGTTCATGTTTTTTTTTTCTTCTGGTATCAACAGAATTGCTGCTCACTGGATTTTTTTTCCTTTTCAGACCATTCTTTGTAACCTTGTGTGAAAATCCTAGAAGAGACTGAAATTTTGTCAAATACTCACAAGTCACTTTCAGAGTAACAAAAAACTCTATTCTGATGCTCAGTTGAAACTTCAACATGATTGGTTGAATTAGCATTGAGGGTTATCAAGCATTTAAATAGTTAATACTAATAAAGTGTCCATAAATGTATATAGACTAGTGCATATTAGAAGTATGATTTCCCCCCTCCCTGTTATTTCAATGCTATATTTTAATTTAATCAGGTTTAAAGTGACATTTTCGATGGACTTTCCACTCATTATCACCTAGGCCACTTGCTTGTAAAATAGGCTCTGTTTCGTACCGAGATATTGGCCACGGCTGAGGATGCTTGCAGATAACTGGGTGCCACATGAGACGCCTGCCTCATATGTCAAGCTGATAAGAAAGGACAAAACTCACAATAAAGATGAAAAAGGCCTGGAGACTTGTGCTCGCCGGCCAGCACAAGACCACATGGCACTGAAAGGGCTATTAGCTGGGGTTGGAGCAAGTATTTTAGGTGGCTCTATCTTGTCAGTACTTTATTGATGGCCTTAGATCAGAAATATAGATAAAACTGAATTACTGAGAGTGTTTGCTGAGAATTCTTTAGTGCCTTTAATGTTAGATTCACAGAAATCTTCTTTTGCAGCCCTTAATGAAACAAATCTCTAACCAGTCACAACAGCATGGCATTGGATACTATATCTCTGTTAACCCATGTAGACATTTTTGTGAATATACAAATTTGAATCCTTACTGTCTTATTTGCCCAGATTTTGCTTAAAATGCAGCTCTTTAGCAGGTATTTCTTGAACATACTGTGTGCATGTCTAAATCTATCAGTTTATAACAAGCTTTCTGAGTTCCCAAGGTGGTAAATACGTTTTCCTAATAAAATGTCCACAGACAATATATAATAAAGGGTATGCACCTACACTGTAATTATTTCACCAGGCTGCACAAATCAATTATTCAACGTATTATTATAGAACACATTATTACGCCCGCATTTCAACACACATGATGCATTTTTTTGCAAGCCTTTCATAAGTGCCTTATTCCATCACAGAAAATGTTCAGTAATGTGTGAGATACATTTTATTTTAGCAGTGACATTGCTGTTCAGCCTCTGACGTTTGAACCTTTTGCCAGAAGCCACAGGAAACAAACTTTGGAGTAAACATGTCCAGTTGCTTTTGCCTGCTAGAAGCAAAATATCTCAAAGTAACTGACCACCAGAAATATGTGCGAGACAAATGTTTCTATAATATTGAAAGCCTAAGTTTCAATCTAAAGCCATCATGACATTTGTTTATATGAGGACGCAGTTCAGTGCAGGTCCATAAGGTCAGAGTGATGTCCAGTTTTGCTGGTAAAACAATATAGCAGTCATTCAGCAGCTGCTTGGGCATTTGAAAGTGGCATCTGTCAAAACAGTCTAAAAGTGTGTCTGTCTCGATTGGCAGCTGGACTCATCCAGATTTCTAAAGCAGAAAAAAAGAGGTAATTGCTGTCTTTTGGAAGTGCAAATAGTGTTTACATTTTTCCCATGTATGCCCCCTGCTGAAGGACAAAGACAGCTGTCCATATGCGTTCATCAAAATATACAAGATATATTTTTCCATTTACGCTGTCACTGTCAAATAGTCTGAACATTAGATGCTTACGTAGTGTTTATGTTTACTAAAGAAACGGCTATGCAATATTTCAGTGTCAGACTTACTTGGCCTCAATGCACCCATATGTGAAGCCAGAATCACCCATTGAGGCCATTTTATTTGTATAGCCCTATATACCAACAAAGTTGCATCACAGGGCTTCACAGAAAGAGATGTATGTAAACAATAAACAAGGTAATTGTAAACAATAACAAAGTTAATAGACGATCAATAAACACACAAAACAAAAGGACTGTCCCAGGACATCCCCTGTCCTTAGACTCTCCATCGCGGTAAGAAACAACTCCTTAGGGAGAACCACATGATAGAGGGATCTACTCCCAGGACGGACAGGCTATAGATGCGTCCAGGACTGATGGATGAGGTCCTTGTGTTGAGAGAGCTCAATATGTGTGTATGGATGCAGCAGGGTTAGGGGTACATCCAAGTGAATGAGGAGATAGTAGAAGGGGGCATCCAGATGAATGAGGAGATGCAACAGGTTTGGTTGGGGGTGGGGGGACCCAGATGAGAACACAAACACAGAGGTGGCCAGCTATCCACTGGGACATCTAACAGCGAGCCAGGATCTGAAACAATATCCACTCCCCCAAGAGGGAGTGGGACAGGACAACATGTGAATAGCAAGAAACTAATGATATAACTTAACAAAGTCAAAAGTGTAGAAATTAAGACAGATCCAATAGTAAATTTTACTGGTGCCTTCATACAAACCGCATTGCAGTGGTGCACAGAAGTTGTAATATTTAGTTTTACCTCTTCTCATGAAATGATGGTACAATGGGATTTATTCTTGATAGATAAAGAGCATATCTTTTCAAAACTGTATTGATCAATCTCCTCCAAACATATCACAGTAAAAATTAGACCAAACTGAAACTTTGTAAAATGTGTATTCAGACCAAACTAAATCAGGGATATATAGGATTTTTTCAACCTTGGTCAGTTAAACAGAAAATGTTCATGCAGAAGAATGTCCAATATGACTCTTTCAAATGTCACTAATATAGAGTATGGCCACTCTATAAATAAATAAATACTGACACGGATCAATGCCTCAGGACGTTATGGTATACTGCCCACAAGCTTGTTGATGTTGTCAATAGGCAAGGCGTCCCACTCAGAATCGTTGTTGCACCCAGAAGTGTGTTTCTTTCTAAAAGAAAATTTTATAACTGGTATTTCAAACCATTTGCTCTACAGGACCCACCAAATGTTGTTTAGAGTTAACTGACCCACACTGTATATATAACATTCCTATTATATACGTTGACCTGGCTCAGGTTCAGTTTGAGCGTCTGTGTGTCTAGTGAGAGAGACATTGCAGTGACACTGATAGGGAACAAGTGATGGTCGGACTTCAACATTTGGCAGCGGTTCTTGCTCCGTAGTTACAGACAGGGGGAACCGTAACAGACTGTTGACCTCTGCCAGTGCACCTGCAGAGGGAGATTATTAAGTAACGAGTCCCTGGTGAGAGGAGCAGCCATTCTGACAGAAGTTCTCTATGGGGGGCAGCTGCAGATTTGGGTGATACTGTAAATGCATCAATGTGCACTATGGATTTGATTGTAGCTATATGTTTTGTTATGCTACAGCATTATGTTTAACCCTAATAATCAGACTGAACTAGTAAAAAGGAAATCAGAACTCATTCAACTAGAATTGTAGTTTTTGGTGTTATTGTGCATATAATTTTTTACTATTCTTTTTTTAAAGTTAGTATAGTTTTGTTAGACTGGCCTTATCTCACAATGGTAAAGAATTGCTAGATTTGCACCAAAAATATTGATTCATTTTAATACTTTCTTAAGTTTCATAAAATCACATGTTTTATTATGTTGCTAACAATGAATCAATGCTGTAGAGGCAGAGGGCAAAGCATTTCTTCTCGTGTTAGTTGTATTTGTGCTTCTTATGTAGAGTTCATAGTGTTTTAGATTACCACAAATAATTATGCTATATTGATTGTGACAAATGTTCATTCACTAGTTGTGAGTAGTGACTCCAGTGGAATTTTCTTACATAACTGCTGCTGATTCAAGGTCTGTGTCATTATAACAGTTTAATTCCAGTGTGATGCAAATATGTAGTTACAGTTCTGACCGGTCGTCTCTCTGTGCTCGATGTGGTGACATGGAGGGGAGAATTTACAGGTCAGTAGGGCCCACAGCTGAGATTTTATGGCAGAGATTTACACCCTGTGCAATTTTACAAGCACAAGGCGTATTCATTAACCCTTTCCTGAGCCGAATAAAGCAGCTTATTCTCCTTTTGCGGTGTCCGAATTCATATCAAAGAAACTGCAGCGAGCCACTCTTTTGACACCTGTATTACACCAGGAGGTACCACTATCACCCAGTGCACAAGGCAATTAATCTTGTCAATGTCAAGTGCATTGGGAGCGAGGATGAAACAAAGATTTGACCTGATTGGCTATGAAAAGGTCTCACATTTGGGCCCAGTAGGGAAAGAGGCGGGTTACAGGGGGAAGCGTTTGGCTCATGCAAGGACAGATGCACAAAGCCTTGATTTATCTGTCTGACTCTGTCCCAATCCCAGCGTGCCGCTAGTATGGCTACATTCACGGGTGTCCAGAATAAACACACATTAATTGGGCAATTAATTACAGGGGACAAATACAGGGGGCAAGGCTTTGAGTAGGGCCGTTTTGATTGTGCATTGTTCACTGGTTTTTATGGGCGTAATGCATGTTTGTGTGTATAAGCCAATGCATATGTGTAAGATGTTCATCATGGGGTAATGTAGGTCAATGCATCCTCAGAGCATTGCATGGGATTGTTGCAGTTGGCCTGAGCGCAACCCCCTTGTTCGCATATCCACAACCTCACGTCTTCCACCAAAGTATTCCTCCATGTATTTTTACAACCCACGAGGGGGTCTGGAGCAGTGTATAAATGTACCATCGAAAAATCCAATGGGGATGCGGTCATGTCACACTCTCAGCTGTGTGTCCACCACCTCTTCAACATTGCAGAGTGTTGTTTCAAAGTCTGGACAGGTCAAAGAACTGGTGTTGCTGGTGTATCGTGTTTCGGTTGGGGTCAGTCGAAACCTGGGCCACCTGACTGATGGAGGTATGTGCATTGACAAGAGGCTCCTCTGTGACTGTTTCAGGTACTGGGCCATACAGTCATCTAAACAATGGGATTTCAGCGGCTCCAAACAGTCTAGTCACTTACAAACATTCACAGCTGGCAATTAAGGCCAGTGTAAGAAGAAGACAGGAAGGAACAGAGAATGTAATATGGATTTTAAGAGATTGTATTAGAAATATATGATTAGATTAACTCTCTACTACTACTACTGTTCATTTAACTAATGTTCATTATGGTCAGAGTTGCTAAAATAGCCCCAAATTGGTGATGACTGCAGTTGCCATCCTGGGCAATGCCCTGTGGTTGTAAAAATGTCCTGTGGTTATATAAATGAGAAATGCAATAATAATAATAATAATAATAATAATAATAATAATAATGCACTTGTTTTATAAAGCGATTTTCTCACGCTTTAAAATTACATTATTCATTCACTCCTCAGTCACACCCGGTGGTGGTAAGCTACTTGTGTAGCCACAGCTGCCCAGGGGCACACTGACAGAGGTGTAGCTGCCAGTCTGCGCCTACGGCCCCTCCGACCACCAATCACACAACCACATTCATTCATAGGCAATGTGGGTGTCTTGCCCAGGGACACAATGACAGTATACGCTCAGGCGAACGCTTACCCACTGCGCCACTGCTGCAGTAATACTCACTTGTATTTTGCATTCAAATTGTTAGTAGTAATAATTATTTTTGTTAATGCAACCATACATAACACAAATCTTGGGACATTGCCCCTGACTACTTTTCCAAAATGGGGTATTTCTTAGAGCCTTGTACTGTCTGTCCTTAAAACGGCATTTCAGTATGAATCCATTTAGCTCCAGCCTACAATGGGGGTTAGACAAGTAGTTCTAAATATTGAAACTATCATTACTTACTATCCACCATGCATATGATTCTATGCCACTCTCATTTTGACCACATCCCATTTAGTCTGTCTTTAATCTGTGTCCATGTTAATAGCATTCCCAGCCTTAGTGCATTGCCAGTGGTCTGATGATACACAGACCCTGGTGCTGTTATCCCTATACTGAGTGATATGAAGCATAAGGCTCACCAAGTGCTACAGCACCCTGAGTGCACACCCGCAGATCTATGTTCACTGTATTCTCTCTGACCTCAAATATTTGGTTTGTAAAATGAAGCCGGGTTTATTCAAAGTAGATTTTCGCCTTCTATTATACACTCATGGATAATGCATTAATGAAACATGCAATATCTGTAAACATAGGATAGGAGCAATCTGCCTGATATGAATAATACAGCCAAAAGTCCTGATGAGACTGTGAAATCTCAAAGAGCCAAGACTAATAAGAGCATCCATTAGAGGAAGGAAACATTGAAAAGGCAGTAGTAGTGAAGAGCCAGAGTTCCAGGCACCCAGCTGGTTATAGCTACTGCACAGACATTCAGCTGATCTGTGGGAACTGAGCTCATAGTTTAATATAGATTTATCATTCTCACCACATAAAAATGCAAATTCACATAATATCATCAGCCCTCTCTTCCCTCTCCTTAGGAGTTGTTAAAGTCAATGAGCTCTTAAAACTTGACTGCAGACATGGTGCAGACGAAACTGTTATAAAGAGCTGTCGGAGGCTCTCGCGGGACCGCCTTGACTTAGTTTCTATAGTCAGCCTCTGTCTGCATTTCCTGTGTTTGCTTAGGGCTCTAGTGTTTGCACACTGTGAGGTAGAGAGCAGTTGATGTTACTGGAATAGTTCTGTAATGGTTATTTTTCCAAATATGCTGCGTTCTGACTGGATACCCTGGTAATGCCACCTGTGTCCCTTTGTGTTGTGAGGCTGTTGAAAGGCAGCATAATGTGGTGTGAAAATGATTGTCACTCTCCCACACTTTAGCAAAGCTTCAACTTCCTCCTTCTCTCATCTCTGTGAGCCCTCAACAGAAAAATCTCCTTTATGGTATTCACAGCCTAATTGCCAGACTGTCTAATTAGGGATGTTACCCAACACACATCTTACATTCATGCACTGCATGAGGACATCCATACTCTCTCACAGAAAGTATGTCTCTTTGTTGGCCTGGTCCCCCATTATGGGGAGCATTTATGATGAAGCTAGTTTGCCATCTAGTGGTGGGCACAGGAATAACTAAATTGTCACATGAAGCCCATAATTGAGTGTCTGTGAAGAAAACCTTCATGGAAAGATTTAGCCGAGACTCTAGGTGTGATCTTAGCCAGCTGAGCTGTGTCCTAAGTCTGCTCCAGTGTCAGCCATCTCTTTATACGTCTCTGAATATTTAGATGGCTAAGTTAAAGAGAGCATTGTGTGCCAGTCAGAACGGTGAAAATACTAAGCTGCATTTGAGCCCCTGCCAGGCAGCTGTCGGCTTTGCCGCTCTCTTCCTGCCCTGGCCGCTCCTCTTACCCTCAGTAAACAACTGGAACAAATCCTATTTTATTAAGGCTTTTACCAAATGCAAGGGATCTTTGCAAGCTCCAGTGCCCAGGCATTTTGAGAGCTTGTGCAAAGTCCTAAGATGGCATCCACTTAGGGCACTGAGAGTACCACATCTGCACAGTTTGCCTCTAATTGGATGTTTAATCAGAAGCAGGTGAGACGCCTCTGCAGTTTGTGTTTTGTGACGTTTCCCACACACACTATAATCAATATTAGCTTCTGGTGCATTCAGATGCTGGTGTGACATGAGCACAATGAAAACAGGTTTGTTGAACATATTGACAACTGCAGCATATGAAGCTGCTTAAACTGGTGTAAATCCACTGGATTTCTGGTCCTTTCAGCAGATGATTTTGAGCTGACGCCCAAACGCAGCTGCTCTGATGTGTATGGGAAAGTATTTGACATAAGGGGATATGTCAATGTGGATATTATTCTACATTCAATTATGAAGTAACAGGATTTTGTACTTGTCATATTTCCATAACATGTGTATTGTTAATATAATAATAGATACAACAAAACATGCTAAATATGAACTTGGAAAAATATGTTGGTGACATTTTAGAACAACTTTATACGTGTTCCTAGTGTCAGTGGCTATTATGGCTCATGGTGAAAACTTTTAAATGAAAAATGAGGAAACACTTTCATGGGGGAGCGGCTGACATTTCAAAATTAATTACAGAATAAATTAGCTTTTGGTGGCAGTTGGAGTAATTGTGTGCATCTTGTTTGAATCTGGATAATACAAGTGTCCCTATGGGGCTGGACCTGATCAGATACAGTACATGTGACTATGGGATCGCACTGTCTCATGAGTCGGTGTTTTGTGTTTGTTTATATACTGGTCTACTGTTTAACCACTGATTAATGTACTGGTTTTAATTGTCAAACATTTCTCATAATACCAAACAAACTGTCATGCTTTGAGATGCATTGTGAACATACAATTTCTATGTTCTAATTTGTTTTTGAATTATTATTATTTTTTACCAAACAAACACAGCTGTGGCCTATAAGCGACAGAGTCAGATCCCATTAGGCGTCTTTGAGCAGTTAGACAAAAGTCTCAGGTGGCCTCAATACAGGTCCCCCGGGGAGATGACCAAGACTTTAGTCAGGCAGAAAGAGTGGGATTGGCATGTGAGGTTTTTACTCAAGAAAAGGTCATCTCTCCCACAATCTTCATAACACCACTGCACACTAACTGGGCGCAACCATGTCAGATATTCTCCCTTCAGGTCAACAAGCATCTGTGTCACAAACAAGAAATGTCAGAAAACAGAGTGCATATAATATGGAGAAAATTCATAGTAGGACTACACAATATATTGCTAATTTAGTATTATGGCAATATAATACAAACAGTACTGAACTTACTGTACATTTTGATCTTAATATTATTAATGTTATTCTTATTTGGTTTTATACATTAATTACTTTTTTGTATCTGTATCTCGTGCTACCTCTATTGTATATACACATTATCATTCAGTTGGTTAAATAAAGGTTAAAAAAATATCAGAAATATAAATATATTCAAGATCAGATTTATTCTTGGTTTGGTCCTTGATCGACTAGTAAAACAAGCAAAGAGGAGATTTTATGCTTACTTTATAAAATCATATTAAGTCATATCATTACAAAGTTGGTATTGGGGTATTAGTACAAACTTGTGGTTAGTAGGGGAGTGAAAGTGTAAAATATTTAGTACTGTCCAGTTTAAGTTTGTCCCCATGATGTTCATTTCAGGAGACTTCTACAGCTTATCTGCTGACCCTCTGTGACAGGGGCATTTGTCAGGTGGATTAGGGGGGATTGTTGATGCTATATCTGCTTCATTCTAAGAAAAAATATGGCACATTTGGCCTTCTTCGTTTCCCACTGCTGTGTTATTCCAGTATGGATGGATGGACATGGGGCGTCAGTGCAGACATGTTGACATTTGGGATAAGGATTATGGAGTCTTCATAAACGAGTGTGTCTGTCACTGTATAAGACGAGGTTTGTGTTGGAGGAATAAGAGCATGTTTCCTTTTACACTTCACAACTTAGAGCAGAGCTGAAGCCAGAGGAGTGTGTGAGAGAGAAGAGGCTGGCATCCATGTGGATTAAGTCAGAAGTTCAGGAAATAGTGTCAATCTCCAGAGGCCTTCTTTTTGCCTCAAACCTGGTATGACCTTACTCCAGCTCCACTGCAAAAGCAAGACATTCAACATGAGAAGGGCCTATAATAAAAGGAGATTCTAAAGAAAAAGTTTATGATGTGAAAATAGAGAATAAACACCACTAAATGCAACCATTTTGTAAATTGTAGGTGCCCTGACAGCTGAGCACTATGTGTTTCTTTTAGCATTGCGGTCAATTGGAAAAAAACTTTTTGGGCCACAGGAGATTTTCTAGCTGCAGAACCACCGAGCGGCCACTTCGCATATTGGCATCAAGGGAGAGGGGGCAGTGCCTTATCCTGATATTATAATAGATCCATGGCCCCACCCTACAACAAACAGGAAGTCGACCATATTGGATTGAAGTTAGGAAGTCAGGTATAATTGACAGCCTCTAACTTGAACAAACCTGAAGCACTGCATTACCCCACAGCCCTGAACACATCTGACCAATATGATGGTAGTTACCTCAATAGGAAATTTACAAAATTTGCCAAAAACATTCTTCACAAACATCCAGCCATCTCAGAGAAGTCAAATAGACCCTTCCCATGTTTGTCATGGTTTGGGGCAGGGCCTCTTAATTGCTCGTTAACAATATAAAAACCCTTGGAAATCACACAATGTCCAATTAAGGTGCCCGTGGTGCCATAGCATTTGGGGAAGACATAGTTCAACTTTTTTTTGTAATGACCTGGATAAATCAAAACATTCTCAAACATCTTAAGTGAGCAAAGTACACTTAAAGAGTGTTTTCTCACATTATATCAGCATTTAGTTTTGACAACTTTCTGTACTCTACTCCCCCTGCTGGAAGTTCTGATTGTCAAAACAACTTACTGTATAGCTTACTTTTAATATGCCCTGCAGTCTTCCTTCTGCTGCAGATAAATAGCACCATGAATATGTTTAGCCTAACCATGCCATCTTTCATTCACTCCAAAAGCTTGTTCATTTTCGACTCCCACTCTCCTCCACAATCCTGTCATCTGCCTCCTCCTCCTCCTCCTCCTCCTCCTCTGATCCCTCGTTTCCTTCTTTGCCTCCTCGCTCTAATCTACTGCAATGACCTGAAGGAGGGCTTCACACCGCAGCGCTCAAATAATAATCAAGCACTAGGATGTTGTCAAATTTATAGGACACCGAACGTCGCATAGCAACAGAGATGGCTGGGGTGATCCGACAGTTGCCGAAAGTTGGGTGAGGAGGAAACGGGGCGAGTGACAGAAGGAAGGAGAGATGACAGGAGCAGATGAAAGCAAAGGAAATATCCAGTGCACAAGAAAATTACAACAAAAGTTTGAGTTTCAGACTGTGCCTATGTGTCTCGGCATCTTTAATACAAATATAAAAACAGGATTAAAGTGCATTTGAAAACTATTTTGGATACAAGAAACTTTAAAAATTCCATATTTATTAACTAACAGTGAGTATTGCAAAAGAACAAAGGTCCCCAGAAAGTCCTAAGAGGAGCCTAACTAAGAACCTTCTTGGCAATTGCCTAGATTCTTTATCATGTAATCAGGAAATATATCAGTTACTTTAAAATCCTAACTTCACTTTTAATGCTTCAATGTTAAACACCAAGTCAGATTAACTGAAGCTACACTTATTAAATGCTAAATATTGGAATATATATATATTTTTTGTAATGGTAGTTGTATCAAGTTTTGATAAGGATTTTTACTTACAGCAATCATTGGTTGTTTGCTGATTTTAGCAGAAATGATGCATTACAAACCTTACGTCCACTCCTTGACGTTGAAGAAACATTTCTGGCTTTGTTCTGAATGTTGTCTCACATTTCTCATGTTTTCCTTCAATATTTTGTTGAAATTCTTGGTTTGAGTTTTCTGTTCAGCCTTGTTGCCTAGGAACGGCCCTGGACCGCAGTTCACCTCTTGATACTGTGTTCTTCTGGCGTTATGTCGACATTTTTAACCGAAAAATGAAAGACAGACACTGTAAAATTAGACTGAGGGAGTGCAGAGCATATGTGTTGCAACATTTAGTACATTTTAGACAAAACAATAACAGTATTTCTGGCATACCTGTAACCTGTAAGCAAAACAAAGCAAAACCTGTGACAGATGCTATAAAGCATGTCGAAACATTTCAGACTGAACTATGACAAAGGTGCTGAAATGTTCAGTGAGTCCAGAGCCTGTCTCTTCATAAAATAAAGCAGAGTAAACCTTTATTTTAGGTATCCTAATATTGTCATTCATATCATTACTGCCAGCATAGTTTTTACAGAACACATTTCTCTGATATTGTGCAGTCCTGTGGTAAGTTAAACCCATGCTGTTACGGTACTTAGGTGCTGGTGGGCAGTAAAACAGTGGGATGTTTGAAGACTCTGAATGCAAACAGCGACGACAGATGTACCATGGACTAATTACTTTTAATCTAATGGACTCTGCATTTGTAGATAAGACCATGCATAAGTAAAGAGCCTGTAGACAAAATGTGTCCGTGTTACTACAAGGTCAACTATTGTACCCCACCAGAGCTGTCTATGATCATGTTATTAACCAACTGGAATAATAATCATATGCATCTAATTTATATTAATGATTTTCACACTAGCACCTTTAGCCAATTAAGTGGATTTTTCATTTTCACTGGGGGGATACTAGCTCTGTATCCACAGCTGCCTTACAGCAGATGTGACAGCCATTCTGCACTTAAGAGCTCTCCTACCAACACTCATTACATCACAGCAATCACACAAGATGGGTGAAGTGCCTTGCCCAAGTACACAACGGCAGTATGAATGGGTTAGTGGACAACTCGCTCTTCCTCACACCAAATTAAGCTCATATTGTTTTTTTCATTCAAACAGCAATTGAGAATTCATATTCACAAGCACAATATTGTCATTTGTCTAAATTAAAACAAAACAGCTTTAACAGTAAGATCTCATTCACTCTTGATGGGGTGTAGCGGTGATCAAATTATGTGTTTTTCATCTGGCTGTGCAATCTATTGTTGATTTCTGTAATAACATGCAAACAGAAGGATGTAAATTAGCATGTACTTCAGGAGTTAAAAGTGATTTAAGGGCAAATGCCGAGTGATACAAACCAAGCCTGCATAATTCATGGCCTGTTTGGAATAATGAAATATTCATTAGGGAAATCACTTATCCACAGATCTGTTTTGGAGTTCAGAGGAGAAAGGGCAGCGGTGAGGGCTAAGGCTAAAACAAACACTCACCTGTTTTTTTTTTGCACTGATTCTTTTGTTAACCATTATCATACGCTTTGCTATGCTTCCCCTTTTCCAAATGCATGTGTTTTCAAACTACATCTTAGAGCCAGAGCACCACTATATGAATACCTTGGCCGCCATTGTGAGTGCTCTTTCAGTGGCCCAAAGGTAACCAACCTCAATTACATCTGAAAGAGGCCACTGCAAAGAAATGTAATACGATTTAAACCAAAGGGGGCTTTCAAGACTGCATTGGCGTATTTTTGACTTTTCTTTCCGCCATTTCCGTGGCGAAGCCTTCAAATGTGCTCCCATTAAGGCACACATATACAGCCTTAGAGCTACATTAGCGCCAATGATCAAAAGATGTCGGCCAAGGCTGACTTGCTACATCAAACAAAATGAACCTGGGTAAACCTCAGTAATTCTAGTGAGAAGGTAGCTGCATTGTGACTTTATTAAGGTAATATTTACTGTACACTTTGATTTTTCCCTGTCTTCAATATTTCAGTAAGCCTACAAACAGAGAAACACAGCCCGCGCACACACGCAAACAGATGATTAAAAAGACGTAGCTTTCAGTGAAGTTTCTTTCCTTCTTCGTCTTTGTTGCAGGCAAAAGTGTCAAATTTGACCCAGTTAATCAAAGAGAGCGCATACGGCACGTCAGAGGATGAGGTCGGGGGCGTTGCTTTGAGAATCTTCTTTTTCTTTCTGCAGCTGAGAAAGATCATTTGGCTCCCAACAGATCGACCCAGGGCTGATGGAGGAGAGGGAGGAAGTGGGTCTTTACATGTTTCTCAGGTCATGTACAGTATAGAGGAGAAGGCCAGTGTTATAGTGTCAGAGGATAAAGCTCCTATCAGATACAAGTAATCTTTTTTCCATTATACAGAAATGTGCATTGTCTGTGAATTGATACAGGTCAGCGTATTAGCATCTCCTAATTGAGTTTATTCTACAGCCTCTGTGTGTGAAAGCCCGTGACGCAGTGCCAGTTTATAGGATATCTATAAGGATGTCCTCAGAGCCTTATCCTCTTTTCTTATGAGAACATAAAACCACTTGATGTAAATTTTTTCCAGCTTGTTCACATAGGATTACATCTCTTTAAGATTAGGGCTGCACGGTATAAGCAAAACAGGTGATAATTTGCATTGTGGCTGGCAATTGCAAAAAAATCAAAGATTGTCTACTGGGTGCAAATCAAAACATTGAATGAACGGGCTAAACCACAAATAAACTAATGAATAAATCAAAACTAAAGCTTTTTTTGGTACTTTTAGCTTTACTGTTTCTACAGATATTGAGATGACAATTGTCCAGCCCTAATTAAGATCTTTAAACATCTTTTTAAGACCTGCAGTGTAACGAGGCTCATGTTTTAGTATGGTGACCTCTTTACGCCTGGACAGTGTATCCAGTGCCTCTGCTGCTGCCCGGTTGTGTGTGCCTGTTGCACTTGCAGGTTTGATTGATGTAGCAAGGGACTCACACAGCTGGGAAAGAGGCAGTAAACCTGAGCAGGGAACAAAGAGTAGTGGGCCACACGGGGTGCAGCAATTAAGCTGTTTTCTTGTTGTTAATTAAAAGCAAATTAGAGACTGCGACAGGAGTTGGTGTCTCGGCTTAATTGCTGGCAGCGTGTATGCCCAGCCACACCTGTTGTCGCATCTTCAGCTCGCTCATCTAAGTCTTCACTGTATTTTTATCTCACCAACAGGGACGCAGAGGAAAGACTGGGGAGCCTGGGCCCAGAGGCATGCCTGTAAGTGATTTAAGCCTGTATTGACTATTTAAATGTTACAACTACTGGGAAATCTACATCTTTATGTCATCTCATTACCAGAGATAATTACTGTTTGATGTTTTTAATCCAATCAAAGACACTAACAGGTTTATCATTTTACTGGCAGCCTTCATTTTTCTCTGGGTGAGTTTCACCTTTAAAAACTCAAATTTAAGGGGCTGAAATTACATAATTTGCCAAGCAATAAAAACGTACTAAACATTTGTCTATTAATTCTATGCAAACACATATTGATTTGTTTACATTGTGCTCCTATATTCTAGCCTTGCCACCGTGAGCTAGGGGGATATTGTCAGCACAAAACCACCAGGGGTATATTAAGGTAGCGCCTTTGTATTGATGAGTAGGACAAGTCTGCCTATAAGGCCCGTTGATTCCTTGAGTTATGGTCCTTTCCTCCAGGGCCTAAAGTGATCGCAGACATCGTTGTGAGTGTTTGTGTAGTGACCCGCGCACTAAAGGGCACAAACACGACCATGCGTTAAAGAGAAGACAGCTTGTCAGGATCTTAACAGCGAAGATGTCAAGAGAAACAGGAGAAACGTTTAGGCATCAAATAGCGCCTTCGTAGTCCAATTATTTTCATGCGCTATTGGCCTGATTACACTTTTGATCAACACATAAGGATCTCCATTTCCATTCACTAGGCTTGTTTTGTCCCTTTGACAGTTATGTACAGTATCAAGCAACTAGCTCCCTTACTAACTTTGCTGTCAGGTGTAGTGGCCATAGCAATATAAAATAAGGACTGACGTTTCAAAATGGTGGTGTCCCTTAATATGTGCCAGCTTTTCATCCATCCACTTGTATCGACATTTTTAAGTCTCCTGTTTTGCTGAGGTGGATCTTCAGGGCAGCATCATCTATTCACAACACACACAACAGAGAGGGCATTGTTCTATGCGCTGTCCGTTGGCAGCAGGACAGGGCTCGGAGTTGAAGGGGAAGTGGTGCATTATCAAGTAAAGATTAGCCTCAAAATAGAACAGGAGTCTTTGAACTTGACAAAGCAATTAGGCTAGGACTTTACCAGAGACATTTTTAGAGAGAATGTAGCAAGCAAATGTTAACGGCCAATATTGTGTTTGTGTGTATTCTTTTTACATATTTTGTATTATTTTACTGAAAACATCTTTTTGGGAGCTGTCAGATTAGATGCATCTCTTTTTAAGGTTTCCCCCCCTTGCTGGCTATATCCACTTTACTACTACCAATGCAAACATGCAAAGCAGTAGCAAGAGATCAACATAAAAAGGTGAAATCAATTGTTTTCAGGTCCTAAGAAGATTAGTGCCTCAGCATAAAAGATCACTCAAACATGCGCGAATAAACAGAATTCTGAGAATATTTCAGATGATAAAACAGTAAAACATGGTAGAAAAAGTACATTTATCATAATAGGGACCCTTTAAAATACCTCTGTGTATTGCTGTTTATTAATGGTGTTGTGGTGTAAAACAAGACCTATCATTGATTACAATTGCAGGGTCCCCTGGGAACAGCTGAAGGAGCCGATGTCAAGGTACAACTAAAAACATTGATCATAACAAAACAAAAACACTGTAACACATAGCATATAAAATAGTACATTCAAGCTGTCTCACCATTTTGATAAACTGGTCCATAGCTGCACTCCCAGCAAGGGTGAATTGTCAAGATGATTGAGCAGTGTTCATTCAGAAAGTCCTCCAAATAGGCAAGAACTTTAATCATGCACAGAGTTGTGTGTGTGTATAGAGACACACCTAGTATTCCAATTTAAGTGTGTGCAAGGACTATGAGCTGGATTTGTCCTTGATTGACATTTCTGACTCTGCTGCGTTTTCTCTATAGAATTCAACTCTTTCTATAGACTTTTCAACAATTGTATCGTACCTAAGTTAAGTATCCAATCCCACCCAGTGGCCTCCTGCAGTGTAGCACAGCATGACTCAAATGTTGCACTCAAACAGATGGTCATTACGCACCACGCTTTGTGAAAAAAAGTCATAAAAAAAGATCTGTAATAATCTTTGTGAAACCCAGGGGTGCTGTAGCTCACCGGAGGCACATGGTTAAAAAAATCATCAAACATGCACCTATACCAGCCTCCTCCTGTTTATCTTTATAGTTGTTTCTTGTCAGACCGGCAAACCACCACCCACTAAGCCTCCAGTGGCCCACTTGTGAACACGCCGAGAGTGAAAGCTATTGTGTAGTGGACAACCTCTTGACCGCAGCTGTTGGTTTGATGTATAGGTGCGTGGCAATGCTTGTGGTGTCAGCTAAGGATGCAGACTAGTTCCTCCTGCTCCCTATGCCCGCAGGAAGGAGAGGTGTCAGCAATGGCAACCTTGAAAAAGCAAAGTTGTCTTTAAAAAGTACAAACTTGGAAACAAATGGTACTTCGGGATAAAATAGTATGTAATGAGACTTGTATGAACAATGGTTGCAGCCTGCGTCCTTGTAAAACCAACATGAGAACATTCTGAGGAAATATGAGATGATCAGAAGTCACTAGTCACAACTGAAGGTGAAAAGGGTACTGGAAATCTATAAATTTATGAATTGTTAAAATAATGAGCAAGCTTATTATTTTAGTAATCGTGTACCCTTACTATTTATATCTTTTAGTGGAGTCTGCAGGTTCTCTTGATTCTGGGTTCTCTTCTGGCTTCTTTCCATTGTCCAAAGGCATGCAATTTGATGATCCTAAATTGCCCCTACTGAATGAATGACTATTGTCCAGGGTGTACCCCAGCTAAGGCCCATATTTATTTGGATAGACTCCAGTCACCGGCTCTATGAAGGTCATCATCTTTTACTATGCTAGTCATATTGTACTAGTAACAATATCTGAACATATAATTAACTCAAAATGGTTAACAATAGCTCAAGTAGCCCTTCTTGTAGACAATTATTTGTGGCTAAATTATGGCTGTTGATAGGTTGGTCATGATGCCGTCACACAGCAGTCCTTTTCAAATTGGCGTTGAAGTGTTTTGTTCTTTGTGGATGATTGTTCTAGTCCAGTAATTTGTGGCTTGTGGAATGGGCTCTTTTTTAAGGTTGCCTCAGGCCACAATAAGGTACAATTTACTCTCACTTTCCCTGCACTTTCCTGAATCACTTCTTTCTCTTTCTTCAGTTAATAACAAAAGGCTACAAGCAGGCATTATATCCCCCAAGAATTCACAGTCCATTATATTACTCTTTAAAAACAGACTTACTGCAATGGCTTTAATTCAGTGGTGCAAAGTATGAAATCAAGCCACAAAATTACCTGCATAAAGAACATGACTAGGCATAGTTAATATGTTCTTTTCAAACTTTTCACAACAAGCACCACTTGAGAAAATGTTGCGCACCATTTTAAAGAGTCTAAATAAGAACTGATAAGCTCTGATGTTGCGCTAGAGGCCAAGGGAGGGACTGAAGTAAAATAATAATTATGACAGATTACCTACTTTTGCATCATAGAACAGGTCCAGATAAAGCTTTTTTTATTTCTATTTTATTTAATTTTATTTTTAGGAAATTTACAGAATACCAGGACTACACCAGGACTAAACCAGATCTAAACCAGAGCCTGTCCCATAGTTTGAAACCTACTGCTTTATACATTCATTTGAGTGAGTGATAGTGTCCTGGGAGTGCACAGATGTTAACATGAGCCACAGTTCAGTACAAGCTGTCTCGTGTTTAGCTGAGCTTTAAAAATGCACAAGGGTAGACAGTGAGAAGTGGTGACAGCCCCTAATGCTGCTCAATAATTACTGCCCACAGTAACTGCTACTTTTCCTAGCTGATGGTTTCATTTATTTCACTTACATTGTCTCACGTCGATAAAAACAATGGCCCATGCCGGCTTCAGTAGGCCAGGTTTTAATCAGTAATTGGCCAAGTAGACGAGTGTGAGCTTTCTTGTCGTCTGTGGTAAGTAAAGATTTATAATAATAATCTGTCTTTGATGTACGTGCATGACTGATTCATAATAACACAACTACAGATGGTCTTAAACATATAGCATTTTCAGACCTGGATTAGTCCTGGCTAAATAAAATGGTTCTTAAATGGTACTGCCAAATCATGTCTGATATGGTACTTGACCATTTCACTAACCACTGCCTTAAAACCATATAAACCATTGAAAACAATACAGTAAATAGCATAATGTGACATGATGTACTAGGAAGACTGCATTCTCATTCATCCTATCTCTATAGCTGAATCTCCCACTGACAGTGAGTCTCAAACAGCCCTGACAGTTAGACGCACACATTGATGGAGGTCGGGGCGGGGTGCAGACAGACCCTAATTGCAGTTTGATGGCTTGAGGGGCTTCAAAGTCGACCTATCACTCACACACATGCACACAGGTTTTCTCTCTGTCTTCTCCGCAGTCACGTAAATACTACCATAATCTGTGCAAATACTATCTGAGCCACAGTTAATCTTATGTGAAGGGTTTATTAACTTGTTTTATACCCCTCTGCCAATTATTTGACTTTGAATGATATGTCATGGAGATCTAAAAAGATAATAAAGATAAATATATTTTTCCTCACAAGCCTATGCCAGAGTGCTCTTCTTTGCACCACTGTGGCTTTTTACTTACATCCATAAATCATTACAGTATTTTTTCCTGACTTGTTTGTTATGTGAAAATATGAGTCAGTCAGAAGCAGGTCACAATCAAGTGAAAGAAGTGCTTAGACTCTAAACGTATTGTGTGGGATTGTTAAACGAACCAACAGCTCCATTAACTGGGTAATAAAGTAGATTGAGCACATTGTTCATTAACTTCAAAAGTTGGTTGTTCGATCCTTGCTCGAGATATTTCATACTGCTGATGTGCAAAACACATGCATGTGTGTGAAGAAATAGTGACTCAAAATTGTCAGTTGTCAGTGTTTGACTATGTGTACCCCCTCTAACGCCCATAGTTGCTGGCGTAGACTCCAATCACCTGCAATGTGTTTGTTATGTGAAACTTGTGTCTTGTAGCATTAGAGCAGTGATATTGTTAAAAATCCAGAGGGCTCCCATGTGGTTGATAAAGCTGCTACAGAATTCAATTAGCGCTCAAAGTCAATTTTTACTAGTTCCTCCTCCTCCTCGACTCAAATATTAATAGGACAATCCATCTGTTCCTACATGGCAGCAGCCCTACTGCCTTGATAACAGCTCATCATCTGGACGAGGAAACAGTGACTATAGCTCATTAAAAGAAAGTATGACAATGTGTCTTTAGAAAAACTAATGAAGCATGAGGGGAGGGGCTCTCTGTAAATAGCATTTACTCTCTGTTGGGATTTAGGCAGAAAAATATCACAAAAACATGCAATATGCAAAAACTGGAGATATGCTTTTTTGTATAGTAACTTTGACTAAATTGATCTGTTCATACTGTATAAGTAAGCAGAAATTTAAACCTTGTAGTGAAAATTTGGTGTAAATCAAAACCTATAGGACAAACAAGGACCAAACTGGGACTAAACCAGCACCAAACTATGACTAAACTAGGCCTATGCTGTTGTACCCGACAGCAAGGTGTATATTGGCGAAACCCCCCCATACGTCTGCCCCAACTGCTATGGCACCAGGTTTGAGCCTAATCGGGCAAAGTATGTGCAAGTTAGAGGCTGTCAAATATACCTGACTTCCCAATTTCATTCCAAAATGGCCGACTTCCTGTTTGTTGTAGGGTGGGGTCATAATAATATTTTATGTTGGGTACAATGTGGAGAATCACTGTACCAAGTTTCATTGCTCTCTGGCAAAGTAAGTGTGTCCAGACTCCCATAGGGATCATAAAAATGGGGGCGCTATTTATTTGACCTCTGTAATTTGCCTACGTACATTAAATATACACTAGCCCAGATGACTGTTCCAAAATTCACTTGATTTAGTTTATGTTCAGCAGGATTATTGGCTCAATAAAAGTGAATCTAAACATTAATTTGTGAATTATTTAATTGTCATTAATCGTAGAAGTACTCATGATTCATGATATGTACCTGTGTGCAAAAGTTGAAAAAGATCCAGCAAATACTTTTTGAGTTATTGCGTTCACAGTTTTGATCCATAATTAATGAATTACTTAATTAATATTCCTCGTAGAAGTACCCAAAGCGATACTGTTCGGCGTCTCTATGATATGTACCTGTGTGCAAATGTTGAAACATCTGGCAATTAGTTTTTGAGTCATCACATTCACAGCTAGGATCTGCGTTTTGCCGATTTAATGACAAGGATACTCTTTCATAGGACAGTGAGACTATGTGATCATCTAACAACAGGAGAATATAAGTTACACATTGAGGCTGGAGGACAGAAGAAAACACATAATATTTCATTATGTGTTGCTGGTGAGATTTTGTGTTAATGTATATATTTTCTGTGTAACATAACATTGTGGTAATAATCTATTTGCCCCTTTGTCCAGAACCATCCAAGATAAATATGCATTTTAATACGGATAACAATAAATATTTTGTAACAGCCCCGAGTATAGTCCCAGCCAATTACACCTGGATGTCCTGTTCTAATACCAGGTAAGTCCAGTAACAAAATTTACTGTGAATACATAAAGATTTTAAAGTGACTGTTGGCCTCTTGTTATAGCTGTGGAGCAGGTTCTTGGGAAGAAATTGCACAAACCTCAGAGACAGACTCTGATGTGTCTTGTAAGAAGATTATTAAGAGTTCTTTGAGTAGAGACCATATTTCTGGCTTCTTTGTGCGTTTTTGTCTCACCAACTCTATTGGACACTGGTGCGAACAACACCCAGTGCATTTCACTCCTGCATCACTGCCGTCTATTGGTAATACCATCACTTATGAGTATGCTTATGAATGTAAATGTTTGGATAGTAACGTTGCTTTGTGTTTCTCAGACATTTCACATAAAAAGGAGTTCAGCACAATGTTTTTGAAAACTGGCAGTATTGTTCTGCTTCTGGCTTTGACTGTCGTTACTATTCTGCTCCTGTATTTTATCAAAAAGAAGGTACAGTGTTAAATCACCCCATTTTCATTGAACACATAATTTTGTTCAACACATTTGATATTTTACAGAAACCTAAGTATGAGCCTCAACTACAGATGATCCAGATGGTTGGACCAAATGACAACGATTATATCTACATCAATTTCAAGGATTTTACTTATGATTCAAAGTGGGAGTTTCCAAGAGAGAACCTGGAATTGGGTACCTAAAACATTATCAACATATATTTGGGGCGGCAGTGGTGCAGTGGGGTAGGCGCTCGCCCCCTCGACCAGAGGTGGTGGTTCGAGCCCCCGTCTGAGCGCACACTGTCGTTGTGTCCCTGGGCAAGACACTTAACCCACATTGCCTATGAATGAATGTGGTTGTGTGATTGGTGTTCGGTGGTGGTCGGAGG